>CAEGAD010029882.1:0-27217 GCA_903067055.1 Poeciliopsis paucimaculata
GGGAAGACCCAGGACACGCTGGAGGGACTATGTCTCCCGGCTGGCCTGGGAACGCCTTGGGATTCCCCCGGAGGAGCTGGAAGAAGTGGCTGGGGAGAGGGAGGTCTGGGCCTCCCTTCTTAAGCTGACCCGACCCCAGATAAGCGGCAGACGATGGATGGATGGATGGTTCAATATACAACACATTATATAGATTAAGTCCTCTCAGACTAATGAGCCTGTATCTAATAATTATGCTGATTTTCTGCTTACAGCTGATGAAACCACATTTGTCTGCCAATCAATCTGAATAAAAATAGCGGGATGAAGGGATTAGGAAAGAGAAAATAAAGATGATTTAAGTGGGCCTTGAAGGAAATTTTGTGCTCAAATGAAGAATTATAAACTATGTCCTTAGAGGATATGTGCTGCTTCAATACAAGAGATTAGTAATTAGAGCCAAAGACACGCCATATGTGTCTCTCTGCCTTGCTTTTTCTCTGGAGTTCAACCTACTGGCACTAAATCAAGGCCAGACTTGTTATTAACATGCATGTATGCCATAGTTTGACAGTTTTGTTCAAGAAAAAGCTCTAATGACGAATCTACCTCAGTGATGACAGAGGGCTTTGAGACCTGGAAGTGTGTAAAATCACTGCTGCATCTAACAACTGCACAGATTCATAACTTAACATGATTCAGCTGTAATGAATCCATCATGTTATATTGTTGCTGTTTCTTTTTTAAGTTGGTCTGGATGTTTTATATTTTCTTCTTCTTTGAGTGAGTTTTTATTAAATTCTTTAGAATGTTGCCTCCTTTGTTTAACTTTTCTTCTTGAATTTATCTCCTAAATAAAGAGCTGAAATCAGTTTCATAGATTTCAGGTCTCCTTTCACCTTTGAAATTTAGGTTCTTTATCAGTTTTTTCTCTACTTCTGGTCTGGTGATAAGTCTGAACTGTTTCCTGGTGAGGGTGGTGGGGAGAGCTTTGCCTTAAATGCAACAAACTACTCCCATTAACATTTCACATATAACAGTCATGTTTATGGATCACTCCAAAAATCCTCAACCATATCCATGTCACTAACACAACAATCCTCAATAACAAAACCTACATTTCCACCTGACAGGTAGCACCTTAAGCTGACACAGCCACAGCTTCACAGTGGCCCGTCCCTCTAAGTGCCTAACCAGAATCTAACTTTTCTCCCCGGAGCCTCCGAATGTTGAATTGTTGATTTTTATGCACTAAGAGCTGAGATAATAAACAGAATCAACTGAATAAGGCTGTCATCTCACCCAGTCATGTGTTTCTCCTGGTAGATGTATGTGACCTGCACGGTCCAGGCCAAAGGGACGCGCCTGGCCAAGCCCGTCATGTCTCTGGGGTTCATGTGTCTCGCCTTCCTAACTGGTCTGAACCGTGTGGCGGAATACCGCAACCACTGGTCGGATGTCATCGCAGGTTTTATCATTGGCATGGCCATCGCCACCTTCCTGGTGAGAATCACACATTTGTGTCACTATGGAAACTTTCTGTTTAGGAGAGACAAAGTCCTGTTCTGGCACCATTTGAACAGTTTGACCTTCACGCTGTTGTTTTAAAAATATGACACAGTAATTCATTGTTCCAGGATACAGAAGCACAAACAGACATTCTGTTGAGTTCCTGTCTTCCCAGCAGAAAAAAACTGTCCTCATTTTCCTGACAGTAGGTTGGGCAGGGGGGACCATCCATCGCCTCTCCACAACACCAGAACTCGCGATGTTGTAATGTTATAATTAGAAGACTAGAATACGTTGTGAGGAGATGGGACTGTGGTTCAGCTTTGTCATTATTCATATTGTAGTCATCATAGATCAGTATTTCTCAGTTCTGGTCCTCATAGAGGGCTGCAAAGTGGCGCTGTTGGTAGCACTGTTGCCTTGCCGCAAGAAGGTTCTGGGTTCGATTCCCGGCCCGGGGTCTTTCTGCATGGAGTTTGCATGTTCTCCCTGTGCATGCGTGGGTTCTCTATGAGTAGTCCGGCTTCCTCCCACAGTCTAAAAACATGACTATTTGGATAAGTGGTCTCTCTAAATTCTCGATGGTTGGTTGCATGGTTGTTTGTCCTGTCTGTCTCTGTGTGGCCCTGCGACAGACTGGTTCCGGGCGAGAATGTTAGCTGGAGATATGCTGGAGAGAGGCACCAGCATCTTTAAACCCCACTAGGTAGCACCTTAAGCTGACACAGCTTCAATACAAGAGAAGCTTGTATTGAAGCTTCTCTTGTATTGAAGAGAAGCTTCAATACAAGGTGTCAATAAAATGGATGGATACTCATAGACACCTGACCTATGAGTAAAGAATATTTCCTTTCTGCCAAATTCTAATTCAAGTCAGAATTAGTGGTTGATTAACAGGCTTCTGCAGCTCTGCATGGCTGTAGAGGAGGTCATGCAGTCATTTGAATTAGCTGATCTGGAACAGAGACACATCTCAGACATGTCAAATACTTTAATATTTGTAGTGTTGTGAAAAAGGACTCCCCCTGTCATTGATATATGTTAAAAAGAATTTTATTAGGGGGATTATTCATAATTCTTAACAATATCTTTGATAGCTTTATCCTTAAGATCAGACAAAATTACCTCCCTTTGGGCTGCCACCTTATCGTGGTGGAGGGGTTTGAGTGCCCTAATGATCGTTGGAGCTGTCTGGAGCTTCATGCCCCTGTTAGGGTCACCCAAGGCAGACAGGTCCTAGGTGAGAGATCAGACAAAGCGCAGCCTGAAGACCCCTATGATGAATGAAAACTTTGGATTTCGTGTTCCCTCACCCGGACGCGGGTCACCGGGGCCCCACTGTGTAACCAGGTCTGGAGGAGGGGCACGATGGTGAACACCTGGTGGCCAGGCTTTTACCCATGGAGCCCAGCTGGGCTCAGCCCAAAGAGGAGTTGTGGGTCCCCCCTCCCATGGACCCACCACCTATGCGAGGGGCCAAAGGTGTCAGGTGTAATGTGTGATGGGTGGAGGTTGAGGGAGGGGGCCCTGACGGTCTGTTCCTCGGTTGCAGAAGCTGGCTCTTGGGACATGGAATGTCACCTCTCTTGTGGGTAAGGAGCTGGAGCTAGTGTGTGAGGTTGAGAGGTAGTCTGTCTCATCTCAACCAGTCTCCTTGAGAGGGGCTGGACATACTTCCACTTTAGAGTTGCCCACGGTGAGAGGCATTGGGCAGGAGTGGGCATACTTGTTGCTCCCCATCTCGGCGCCTGTACGTTGGGGTAGCCTCCCTCCGCCTTCGGGTAGGGGGATGGGTCCTGACTGTTGTTTGTGGCCAGGATGGAGATAAGGGTAGAGTGCCTTCTCCGGGTCGGGGGGTCAGAAGGGGTGTCCTGCCCCAAGTGGAGGAGTTCAAGTATCTCGGGATCTTGTTCACGAATGAGGAAAAAAGGGAGCGGGAGATCGACAGGCAGATTGGCGCAGTGTCTGCTGTACCTGTCTGTCGTGGTGAAGAGAGAGCTGAGTCAAAAAGCGAAGCTCTCGACTTACCAGTCGTTCTACGTTCCCACCCTCATCTATGGTCATGAGCTTTAGGTCATGACCGAAAGGATGAGATCACGAATACAAGTGGCCAAAATGGGTTTTCTCTGTAATGTGTCTGGGCTCTGCCTTAGAGATAGGGTGAGAAGCTCAGTCATCTGGGAGGGAATCAGAGTAGAGCCACTGCTCCTTCACATCGACAGGAGCCAGTTGAGGTGGCTCCGGCATCTGGTCAGATAGGCTGGAGATGCTGGAGATAGGCACCAGCATCTCCAGACCCAACTAGGGACAAAGGTGTAAAGAAAATGGACTTGGGGAGCCACATCGGGGAGGTGTGCCTCCTCTACACCTCCCTGGTGAGGTGTTCCGGGCACGTCCCACTGGGAGGAGGCCCAGAGGAAGACCGAGGACACACTGGAGGGACTATGTTTCTCAGCTGGCCTGGGAATACCTTCTGCCAGAAGAGCTGGCAGAAGTGGCTGGGGAGTGGGAAGTCTTGGCCTCCCTTCTGAAACTACTACCCCCACCACCCAACACCAGATAAAGCAGAAGAAAATGGATGGATTGATTGAAGGATGGATGGACGGACGGACAGACGGACGGATGGATCAGACAAAATTACCCTGAATAAATATAAAAAAGCAAACATAAATACTTTAATGATCACAAAAGAAAATGAAATGTTGCATTTCATGATCCAGTTGTCTTCAGAGACCTTTTATTGAGAAGGGTGTGGGCAGGAAGGGTCTCCTGTCGCAGTCTGTATTACAGCAACTCTGAAAAGACCTGACTGAAGATACTGTTTTTCTATGACATATGTCATCCATAGAACAGAACCTTTCCTGCTAGTCTGTGCTGTAGCAAAGTGAAACATCTGAATCAGCAGCTTCATGGTGTCTGCATCTACTCAACCAGGTGGAAATTGTAGCTTGAACCACATAGCCAGTTTTCCCATAGCCCTGGAGGAGCTCCACTCCTTACCGCAGTGGCACCCAGAGGACCATTGGGCCCCAAAGGGCGCTCTGGGCTCAGAGCGCCCTTTGCTTTTCTGCTGTGTGTTTCTGGTAACCATTGTACCATTGTTGTTTCTGTAGGTGGTATGTGTTGTTCATAACTTCAAAGGCAAGCTGCTGCTGAATGGGGACTCTCCTGCTGAGCCGCAGCCCAACGCGGCCATGCTGAACATGGGCCACCTGGACAGTCCTCTGGAGAAGTACATCGCTTCCCAGGTTGGTGAGCATGTCAGGTTTGGCAGAATTGAACTTCCTCTTTCATCCTATAAGGAGATCTGAAAGGAGATCTAGACGCTTCTTTATTTAAATGTTTAAATTAATTAGCGAAACATGAAGCACATGTGAACACGATATGCAGAGATTATTTGTCATTTCGGGAACATGTGGATTTTTTTCTTTGTGATGCCTCAAATGCACATTGCTACTGCAGGAGACAGATGATGAAGATGAGGAGTCTTGCTATATTAAGGAGTGCCTCCATGTTTTCCTGCGCTGGCTCCGGGGCCTCAGCTGGTTTCAGCACCTCAGAAATAAAAGGCAAAACGGCTTTGATTTGGTTTGGAAGATGATCTCTAGACAAATCTGCTTCCTCCTCTTTCCTACTGTCTATTTTCTTCTGTTGCTTGGTTACCCCCATTAACCAGCCACCAGAAGTTAGTTTACCTTTACCGGTTGCTTGATCAACTGAGCAACTTTAAATCCTTTGAATCTCACTGAAGCGTTGAACTTTGATCGGTATTGAACTCTTTCTAACCTAAAAAAGTTTCTGTAGCCAACTTGCTTGAAACTACCATTGGAACAGCTTGTAACATTTTCAATGTGAATATTCAGTGATAAATCACATTCCTCCCACTAAATCAATGACAAATGATTTTATCATTTTCCAATTCAGTTCATAATTTTGGATTTTCAGAGTTTTGATGCAGGCTACATGGAGCATCCGATTGATTCTCTGTTCCGTAGCATCATATTGTAATATTTTAACAATTGCCCTTGTGATTCATGCTGCCCCTGCTTCCACAAAGTTCTTCGATAACTTTCTGACCACCAACAGGAGGCATGATTAATGCAGTGAATCCTATTAAAAACATGCAACTGGAGAAGAAAACCTCCGTCTTTGCTTCCAGCTCGCCTGTCGTGTTTTGGTCGTGTTGAGTGGGAGTCTCTCTGTTCTCAACTTGTTATAAATTCTCAAAGTAAAACCTGCCATGAAGTTTGCTGGGTGGTTCCTCTGGCTGAAATTGTGTAGTTGTAATGATGATGATGAAGATGAAGATGATGTGTTTTTCTTCCTCATCTGGTTGGAGCTATGTTTCTGCTCTGCTGCTGCATGTCGTCCATTGTTTGTGTTTATTAAAAGTAGGTCAGAAATTAACATTAAGACAGTTACATTTTTACATTTGCTACCTGATTAACAATTACTTAGGCGACAAATTTCAGATTTTTACTTGTTAAAATTGTAGAGTTTCGAGCTGACTGAGTTGGACTTAAAACGTGACATCAGAAGATTGCAGGTCGCTGATTGGCTAAAGGGAGGAGTCACTGGTTGCATCACCTTACGTCTCCACTGTCACGCCTTTTTTGCCTCTCCGTTTTAGAAAAATCTATAGATTGAGGAGACTAAGAAAGTTTGGTTGTGTTGTATTTGATCAGACTTTGGTCTAGAATATGATCCCAGTAGAAAAACAGGTTACAAAGAGTTTGGAAATCACATTTTTGTACCTTCTAGAGATAGAACTTACAAACTTAACTTAACTAGAACTTAAAAGCAACTCTCATACAGAAAAATGTAGAATCCAGATAACCTACTGGATATGAAAGCAGGACGTCCTAGAAGATAACTTGTCCAGGAAACAATGCTGAGCAAAACTATAAGTGACATGCTGTACCTTTTTTTAACAGACCTCTTTTCTTTGGTTATATGTTAAGGAAATAAATAAATCTGACCTAAGGTGAAACAGTCAATCAAGAACAAATAAAAATGCATTTTGATTATTATTTTATTAAGAAATTAAGCAAAGAAAATGAACAATGACTCCCCTGGCTAATCCAGGAAAGTAGGAAAAGATGAAAATACATCGCTTTTAATATTCAAAATCCTGGGATACACCAGCCCTCTGACAGAGAAAATATATTTCTAATATATTTCCCTCTGACAGAGGGCTGGTGTATCTCACCAGTTTCAGTTTAACTCACAGCTCTGGTATTTGCACCTACAGACTGTAGTTTCAATCCCAGTTCAGAAATACCCTTTATTATGTTTCCAGCGAGCTGCCTTCAGCATGAAGGGTGCTTCATAGATAAAATTGATTGACTGCTTGATCGATTTAAATAAAACAAAGTTTAACTGACCTACATAAGGTATGTATGTTGGAAGAAAGGTAAAAAGTTGGTAACAAGCTGTTTAAAAACCAAATTTTTCAAACCAGATATTTCTTCTGTGCAAAGTTGAATCAGATGAAGGAACTAAGCATCAGGAACCATTCTCATTTTACTTTGACACACTGCTACGAGTGCAGTGTTTTGAATGTCATAAGATTCACTTCATTTTATTTCCATAAACATCTGAGTAGTCCAATGTGTGTTTTCCCCTGAGTTCCACAGCAAACATGAAGAGAAAATGTCCCATAGTGAGCACCTGCTGGGGTTTAGATGTAAATGCATCTGTAAGCATCCAGAAACTCAGCAGGCGTACATAAAAGAACAGGGTTAATGAGATGCTTCATCCTACATGAATAGAGGAAGAAAATATTTCAAAAACATCAGTGTTTCCTGTAAAATCTAACATAGGACCAGAATCAGAGGCAGATTCATCCAATCTGAGCACAGTATGATAAAAACAAACACAAGAGCCCACATTTACTGTCAGACTAAACCTTATTCATTATTCCACCTCTTTGGTCTGTGGCCTAGCGGGATTTTTCCCGATTTAGAAAATATATTTCTATATGATTTAAAAGTAAAATAATTTCACAAGCTATTTATCAATTGTAGTGATAGAAAGCTGCCACAGCATCAGATTTGACCTGTGGTCTAGCTAAACTCAGATCACTCAAAAAGCAATGTTTAGTTTCTCATCTCTAGCTAATCTACTATTTATTGATGTCCGTTAAACACTGTTTGAAATGTTAGTTTTCAAATGCACAGTTCCAATTCAGAGATTATCTGAATATAAACAAGATGTAAGAACTATATGTTACCTTATAGAGTAATATTAAATATCAAACCACAAATATCAAAAAGAAAATATTTTAAGCTATTAACTTTAGCAATATCTGTAGTTTCTGAGCGTGTTGGATAATGGATGGATGGTTACAACTGTCAGGTCAGACTTTGCTCTCTTGGTTGGTTCTTCTACTGTTTCCTTGAATCTTAGTGATCTATTCATCATCTTTAAGTATCTCGATGATGAGATACTTAAATCCTTGGATTCCTCTAAATCCAAGGATTTAGAGGAATCCTTGGATTTACAGCTGACTTTTCCCATCTTGTTTTTTACTCCAAAGGAAAATTAAACTGCAACATGTATCAACTATACAGCATATATCTGATGACTGTTTTTATGCAGAGTGTTTGCTCAGTGGCCTGAGAAAAAGCAGAACATTTCACGCTTACCTCAGCTATGAGGGGCTTGGAGGAAAATTGCATGATCTAAAAATAGCAGAGCCTAAAGATGACTGAGAGCTAAACAGGCCACAGTGAACAAAATGCCACGGCACGAGGAACCCTTACGTCATCCAGTATGAACAAGTTAAACCAGGGAATTCAAATATAAATCCTGATGGTCATGAAGACACTTTTCAAACAGTCAGAGGTCCGTTTATTATGAGTGGTCAACCCACAAATTTCTTTCTACACAAAACAAACATATGGAGATAAAATATAATTTTAAACTACTCATAAATTTACATACTTAAACAAGAAACTCCTGCAAAAACTAAAAACAAATGTGACGAGGACAAATATAAAAGGGTAAAAAAAAAGGAGATGGGCCGTGGAATGCAATTCTAGGATGTCATGATTGGGGAGTGATGTTTGGACTCAAATGCAGAACAGCAGGAGTGTGGAGCATGTGAAGACATTAATTGAACATAAAGAACAACACTTACAAAGACCACAGGGAGCCACGGCAGAATACAAACCATAACCAGCAAGGAGACATGAGGAGAACACGATGTCAAGTGGGGAAGGCATCCACAAGGCAACCAATCCAGGCTGTCTGAATGTGTTCTGGAAGGGTTGCCAAGTAGGGCTTCTGTTGCACTGCTGAGGGCTTTTAATCTGCAACAATGGGGATTGTTTGAGAGGAGTGGCCTCTCAGTCATTGTTCCTGGATTCCTCCTATGTGCACAAAGTGGTTTTAAAATGTCCTTGGTTCCAGGGGACCTTGGGCCTGAGGTCCATGACCAGGTTGATAGCTGCTGCTTATCAGACATTCAGGGTTATGATCTTCAGAGGAAGAGCATGGTGGAACTGTCAGCCAGATAATGAGATGAATCTGCTGGAAATGGCTGCTGAAGAAACCAAGTACCCCCTACAGACTGGTGAGGGTTAATTGGGAATCCTGGCAGAGGAACCTTTTCTTTAGATCTTCAACTCACTCCACCAGGAGGATTTCTGTCATGAACATGTCCTGAAGCTACAGAGAGAAACTACAAGCTCAAGAACTTCAGGAGAAATTCTTTATTTTCCTGAAGGAGATTGAGGATGTAGTGTCAGATTGAGCCCTAATCAAGAACTCCACCAAAGGTCATTGGGTTCTGCCACATTTACAGACCTTGGTGGACACCACTGTTGAAGGACGCTGAAGACGTAGGCCTCCAGGGATTGGTTGCTCTCAGGGACTTTGAACAGGAGACAGATCCCAAGTGGTCAGAAGAACTATGACTTTGTGGTTGGGCTAAACCTCAAGACAGAGAGGAATTTTGAGGCCATAGTGAAAAACCTTTATTTGGTCACTCTGTTTGATAACTTACAGTAGATGGGCCTCATTCCAGGCTGTGCTTGCTTTGAGGGGTTGAGTTGAGACTATTGTCAGGTGGTAGAGGGAGTACTGAAAGACTTCTCAATCTGGACATCATGTCCTTTTTCAAGCAGACCACCAAACCTCTCAAAAAGTTTTCTGCGGTTGAACCTGCTGAAACTTGTTGGATGTTCGTTGTAAGCAGTGAGGAATCATCTTGCTTGTTTAGGTCAGGTGTCATTCCTTCAGGAACCCAGTTCACAACAAATGTTGCCTCAAAGAGTTTTCATTTACCCAGGCTCTACAGCCAAAAACTACGTTGGAGATGATTAAACTCTTTTCTGCTGCATGTCTGGCATGCCTTCAGATTGAAGTGTGAATTTCTTGAGTTTGGAACCTGGTGTGCCGTGGAAAGAATTTTCTATTAAAGCTTTTAGAATAAAAATCAATTTGATCAACTTTGCAATTTTTTGACATTTTTCCCTCATATTGCTGTTTGGCATTGCATTCCTTCTCCCTCTGTATGTCTGAGTTTGGTGCAGTTGAGAACAGACTTCAGTGATGTATTAGATTGAAAACTGAGTTTTTCTTCAAATTGATTGATTTGAAGAAATCAAATCATTGATTTGAAGAATCAAATTGATTTGATTTTTGATTTAAAATCAGAATTTTAAATCAAATTCTGATTTAAAGGGTAACTCTTTCTTTCAATTATTGATTTTGCTCTTTTCCCTGTTTTCTAGAATCACATCGCCTTCGCTGAGGTCACATGATGTGGAATCAGCTGTATGGCAGACCCATTGGACGTCCTCACTCTTTACTGTCCAGTCTTATTAACCGGAGTGCAGCACTAAACCATAATGTGTGTGTGCGTGTGTGTGCGTGTTGATGTTCTATGTTGTCTCTATCAGGCTCCTATTGTCATCCACAGTTTACTGAACTCAAAAAGGGGCAAAAAAAAAGTTGAGTCAGCAACTCAGTGAGACAGGCTGCTTCTGCTATCCTCCATCTATGCACTTATTCTGAGTTTTTATAAGACTCTTTCCTCCCAAATAAGGAATTTTAATGCTATTAATTCTGAAGGCTTCAACAACCAGAAGAATTGGACATATTCACATACGAGTAAAACAGTTTTGTTGCAGTGCAGTCATAGCATAGAGAAGCACTCCCATTTTAAATTTTGAGAGTTTTATATATTAAAAGGAAAAATAAAACATCTTTTTAAATGTGCAATATATGAGCTGGTAAAGACGATATCAGTTCTACTTTATGCCAAACTAATAGCTCAGTTTACACTTTCTGTTTGAGTTAGTGACATGACGGCAAAAAAAAAAATGATCTGAACAGCAAATTGACAGATGGGATTTTTACACTGGACACAGATTCAGTACTTGGTAAACTTTTTAAACTCAGACTAAAAAAAGAACTGAAATATATGTAAAAAGTTTAATGTCCAAAAATAATCCAAATTTAACAGAAGTTGTCTTTCATAGGGCAACAGCTTTGGAGTGAATGACTGAAGTTAGAGAAAAAGTTTTACTTAAATATGATTAAACCTTTACAGAAACATTTGTCCCTGAACAGCATTTTGATGATGCCAATTTTTCCTTTCATTTCATTTGCTGTTTGTAGTATTTATCTAATCTATGTAGAGTTTGCACCATTCCAAAAACTTCCCTGCCTCCCTTTAGGCATGATGACCTAGCTTGTTTTGAGTAGGTCTGTTTAGATTTCATAGTTATTTGTTTGTTTTCTGTAAAATCTGTTCTGAACTGTGTTTTCTTGTTTCTTTTTGGGCCAAAAAACAAACATCTGATTTGTCAACACTGCCTGGAATCACATCAGACTGTCCCATCCCATCCCATCCACCCTGCTGTGAATCATTTACCTCAGTTTTATTAAGAACTTTAGAACAGAACCAGAAGAATTTAACAAGTTCAAAGTCAAAAAGATGCACTGAAAACATTTGTGGGTGTGAATGTGTACACTAAATGATGGGACTGTATTGTAACAAAACTGTTAAAAACTTTATCATCTTGTTCCTTCAGTTCATCTTGTTGTTTCAGTCAGGAACAGCAACAGGACAAAGCATTCTGTTTCTCCAGTGAAAGTATTCATGAGCTTTATCAAACTCCCTGTGTTTATGTTGTTTTGAGATCAGCATCAGCAGCATGCTCCACCAGCATTTTAAAGAAAGACACAAACATTAGTTTAAGATAGGGAGATATTTTAGATTCCCCTCACTTAAAATAAATGGCATGGTTAAAAATGTAGTCTGCTCTGTCTTATCCTCTGATGCTGTCCTGTGAAACAGAGAGAAAGACATTTCATCTGTCCTCCAGCCAGGTCAGGTCTTCTTAATGCTGCTTTGTTGCAGATCTCAGAGCTTCATTCCCTGCTGCTCATCATGGATTCAATACACCTTCTGCTGTAGAAATGGTTGTTTTCCTCTCACAGCACTTAGAAACTATGATTTACAGTTAGGATTAGTTCAGACATCAGGTCTGTCTGTGTGCACACTGCTGGGCAATAAATTCAGTCTCTTTCTGTTTAGTTATTATATTCAACAATGTTTTTCCAGATGTAAAATGCACAAAAGTACATTGAGTTCAAAATGAAAACAAGAGCGAAACAACTGATCCTTTTTTAATCTAAATCAAATCTGATCCACATCCCATCCTAAAATATGTTAGATGTAACAGTGACAGGTCATCAGTGATCGGTTTCACAGTGATATTGATAATCATAATATGTGATTTATGATGTCACAAAACTCCTGAGCTTTTTCAGCTCTGTGCATGTAGATCGTACTGAAACAACAGGACACTCAGCTCAGATATCACAGCAGTGAGTCAGTGGAGCTTTACTTTAACTCTCTACGCTATGCAGACACATAGAGACGCAGGACGTTTGAATCTAAACTAGAAACTTTCAGCTGCTACATTTGGTTACCACTAAAGGGCATTCTCAGAAGGTCAGTTGATTTTTTATATATATAAATAAACTATTCAGAATTACATATCAGTAACATACCTGATCATAATGCAGCAGAGCACTGTGATCTAAATTCACCCACAATATTCAAAATGGAGTCGCATTAAAAGCAACACACACTGTTTAAGAATTTCTCAGCCTTCATGTTTTATAATTCCCCCCTCACTGCTCAAATAACCTGGGCTGTATTAGTTCACCAAAAGGCTTGCTTTGCTACATATAGTGTGATAGGTGCATATGATGTTGGTACACTTCAATCAACAAAAATTAATAAAACTTTTATTTTTAATTGTAATTTGTTTTTAATAATATCCTGCCCATTGTTTTATTATTTTTTTTAGAATAAAACACGTAAATAACTTTGGAGTGGTTTTGATATAAAGACGATCCAGTCTCCCAACGCTGTTCAGAGTTTGGACATATTGGACGCTGCATGCAGCAATCTGGACGTCGGCTGCTTTTCTCCAATACTAGTTGTGTTTACATTCAGATTGACTTTGTTTCAAGCGATTCAATTTCTGTAAGAGCCGAGTTCTGCTGTTTAAAGTCATATTTTAAAGGTACACTATGTAAAGTTGCTTTGTGCTTTTATTTCCACATAGAAACTTTCTGCATGTGTTCAGATTTGAAACATTCAGTTTGGTTCAGTTCCTGTATCTGAAACATTCCTCCTGCAAACAGCAGAATTCCTGCTGACCTGTCAAGAAAAATAAATCTTGTAAGCTGCTTTGTTTGCTAAGAATTTGTGGAAAAAGTAATTGTTCATAAGCAACACACTCAATGAGCCATGGCTCACTGAGTGGCCATTTTAAAAGCATTTAACAGCTATTTACAAATTGAAATTAAGTTGATATACAATCTTTACAGATTACAGATTAGTGCATATAAGCCAATCTTATTTTCTGATAAATCCTAAATTCTTATAATGTGCAGTATTCCACAAATAAGGTAGAAATCTTCACCATGGTATAAAAAGGTTTGTGTTTTGGACTCATGTCACTGTGTGTGTATTTGCTCTTCTCACAAAAGTTTTAAAAAGAACAAGATGAAACCATGAGAGTCTGGAATATGGTATCAATGAACCAATACTTTTTAGTTTTTATTATCTTGAGTGAGACTGCATGTAACTGTCAACACCTAACGTCACGACTTGGTGAAACAATGATGACTTTGTTTTTAATCGCCTCTTGACCTAATGTGTTAGCGATGGCAATCACCTTGTGTTATGCTGGAAGTTTGACTTGTTGATACCTTAAAAACAGCAGATGTTTTGGTTTGGTTGGTACAATGTTGGTACCAACCAACAAGGATACAAGGATAAAAACAGGTTTTCTTTATGTTTTGAAAGCTTGATGAAAAAACCTCAACAGTCCACATAAAATGAGATTTATTACACAATATAGTATTCAAAATGGCACAATGTGTTTGCAATAAAAAAGAAAACAATCTGATGTTGGTGGTCCAAAAGGCAAATTAACTTATGTTAATTTAACATGTTTTATTTTATACTCTTTTTTTCTGTTGAATGAGTTATGTAATGTGTTTATTTGTGGAGGATATGATAAAAGAGACAGTTATTCTCAGGACTTTGAGACCAAACCAATGATTGAAGGAAAACCCAACTATCCATCCAGCTGCTTCTCTGAGTGGAGGCTGGATGCAGAGGGGGGCTGGACAGACACACCCAAACACTGGAGGAAAACTAATGTCAAGTTTTACTTCTCTGTGTCGTGTTTTCACTTCCATTCATCCTCTGTGTCATGTTGTAGCAGTAGCGGTCTTTCATCAGAGGGCAGAAAGAGAGGGAAGAAAAGCGATAACCCCCCAACACACACACTCAGATCTCTATTTTTGTACAGATGACTGTAGCAGTCGTGGTTGGAGCGCAGGCAGCGCCATGCCAACAGCAGGAGCAAAAATCACCCCATCACCTGACTAAAGGTGATCAAACATAAAGTATATCCTAAAAGTCAATAATGTTCTTGTACAAATCAAAGAAAAAAAGTGTAAAGATGTTTATGTTAATATATGTATATATAGACACATTACTGCTGTCTATTTTCCTAAGACTGTGCACTGTGTGACTGTTCCTTCTGGTGGAAACTGTTATTGTTTTTCTAACGTCAGTTCATGTTGATCACACTCACAGATATGTTTCATACTTTGTTGTGTGAATATTGATTGTCATGTTTAGTGAGATCTTTTACTGAGTTTTCTTCTATTCCTCCTGCTCTGCTTGATCCATACAGTTTATTGACTTGGTTTCTACTATTTCGCACAATCCTCGGCCTGCATAAGATATATAATATATAAAATATTTCTTTCCTTTTGTCACGGGTGTGGCTGCTCCTTTGCTGACATATTTAATTGTATTTTTCCATCTAATTTTCTTATTTCTCTGTGTTCAGTTTAAATTGTGACCTTTTACACTGCAGAAAACTATCAATCAGAACCTTTGAATAAAAAAAATATTTAAATCCTCCAAAACTTGACCTGTGTCACTTTTTAAAGAGAACGCTCACATATTATTATCTCTATTTATATCTATACATGACATGTAACACACATGCTAAATAGAAATAATTTCAATTCAGTCCAGCCAATTTATCATTAATTCAGAAAATCCAGATTGAGTTACATAGTCAGTTCTAATTAGAAAGCAGTGCAGTCAAGTTCAATGTATTAAATGATAAAAATGTATTAAAATAAAGAGACTGTTGCACCGAGTAAGAGATCAGCCATCCAGCCCGTCTGCAGCTGACACCATGTTCACTGTCTGGATCCTCCAGCAGTAAAACTAACTATGATTCAGACTAAGTTAACTATGTTAGTTCTAACATCAACAACCAGAATACTTTGGCATTGTACACTGTAAAACATTTGAAGGCGGTTCAACTTGAAAATGAAAATTCATCTTCTGGTTTGAAAATGGAATTTAAATCAACAAGAAGTTATATTGTTTTAACTCACAAATTAAAGTTCAAAAAGTTAATTTAACAACAAGAGACAAGTTGTCATTTTAAGTTAATTAATCTTTAATTGAGTTTTAATTTAATGCTGCAATTTAAACCAAATAATTATTTTGCAATATGGAAGAAAAAAACTTCCCTTACCGAGTTAAGGAAAGTTTTCTCCCTTAACTCGGAGAGTTAAGAGTTTCTTAACTCTTAAATTCTTTAAATTCTTGTTTCAAATTGCATGAACTAAATTTCTGATCTGATCATTTTTATTAAACTTTACAATGAATTCTGCTTAAAAACATTCAGTGTAAACAGGATATTATCCTCAAGCTTTACGGACTGACAATTGCATTTGCAGTATCACAACACTGATGACGCTGCAGACTCATATCAATGTGACACACGTTCATCTTTGTATCCTGTGTGGCAACAGACAGGATACACAGTGCTTGGGAAAGCACTCTGTCTTTTTTTTTTTTCTTTTAGATCGTTTTTAAGTACTAACCTAAAAACTTTAGTTTATTCAACTCTTGAATAAACTGAAATTAATAAGAAGTTTGACAAAATTATTTAAAACATTAACACAGCGTTTTACTGTAAGTTTATCTTCCACCATCTCACACATTTAGGTTCAAAATCTAAAACCTGCTAAATCTAGTTGACTTAAGGAACAGAAGATAGTAGACACGACTAATTGCGACTCAAATGTTTTTCATAAACTCAATAGAATCATGGTCAGAATGCTTCAGGAGATCCTTCCTGCCCAACAACTCTGAGCATTTCTCCTCGAGACTAATAAGGTATTTTTGAATTTGAATATTGAATCTTTTGCAAAATTGACATTTAAACCTTTGAGATCATCTACCTTTAATGGAGACTGGCCTTTTTGCAGAGTGAATAAGTGAACACTTCCTCAGGGTCCACTGGGCCTCTGTCTAGCACAAATACATAACATAACCTGCTTTCACTGATTCTGCCTTCAGTCTGGCATTGCTTGATCCTCATCATCACTCCATAACACGATGAGAAAACATATTCATGAGCCAATGACTTAAGGGACCAGATACTACACTCCAGACCGAATTTATGGAACGGATTAACACTTTTCTGATTAAATGCTGATCAATTAGAACAGGGCAATTATCAAACCCTAATAATCAATGATTCAGTCACAAAGGAAAAGTCAGAACAGAGACAACGTTTCTGGTGTCTGTTGGTGAAAGAGGATGAGTGTATGAACGAATCAGAAAACCAGAAACCACTTTATGGAACTTATCGTTTTATATCTTAACAAAGAGTTGTCACAAAGTAGCAACAACATTCAGAGATGGATTCGATCGTGTAACATGTTGTTTCATATAAAATACTTGGAAGTTTAAAAGAAACAGGGGATTTCACAGAATAAACCCATCAAATGACACATTGATGGGAAGCCCAGAATGTCCTCTAAAGAGAGTATGAAGGACAAATAAAGACTGAACAAAATGTCCACTACAGGACACACTGACATAAACAGAACATGTTGGGGCTCAGGAGGATGAGCAGCTCAAGTCATGCAAATTCAATTAAACTTCGAAATGATGCTGCTTCACTGCAGGCCATCTGAAATAAACAAAGAGGAACATTTTTGCTTTCATTTCTGATCTTTCTAAGCCAGAGAACACGGCTTAAAACATCCTGTCATTCTCTTACAGAAAGTGATGGCCTGCCCTCCTCTGTTTCTGACATCATGTGAGGACTGCATCCCACGCAGAAAGCCTCCAGGCTAACACTAAGTCAGCCTGATAGAACGCACGACATAATAGGACTTAATGACTGTGGCCCAGTCCGATGCTGGCCCACAGTCCATGTTATCTCCTCATTTTGGTTTTGTTTGCCTCGTCTGACCCTGGCTATAATGAATACTGTTCACGTCTCACTGCTGTTTCTGGAGTCTGTCCATTCAGAAGGACAAATGTAGGAAGATTTGAATAAACGTGACATTTATGAGGCAGACAGTCTGAATAAGCAATAAAAATGCTTTGCCTCTTTAAGGAGCACACAGAACCACATTTAGTCATTTCAGAGCATGTGTATTGAGGATTTTGATGATGGCGCTCATCAAACTGTAATGTTTGTTACTGGTTTTCTCATTGTTGACTGCATAGTGTCTTTCATGACTTTTTTTTTTGGTGTCAGTGTTTTTATGACAAAAAGCATTTTGAACTGCCTTGTTGCTGAAATGTGTTGTACAAATAAACTTGATTGACTTCTGATTTAAGGACTAATCCTTTAAAAAGTGGCTTAGGGACTTTGCTTATTTCCTGATTAAAAGTTAATTTATTAGTTCCATCGGTTGTTCAGTCTGTCCTGAACCACTGGTGAACATTGTGATTGCTAGAATAAATCTGTTTTCACAGATAAATCTTATCATTGCTCTTATAAATTATGTATGCTTCAGAGTTCGCTCAATGATGAAAAAAAGGTCAATGCTTTAAAAAATTTATTCATATTGAGATTTATTGACTTTCTATGCATAATTAGAATTTAAAAAACCTTTATTTGCTGCTATACTATTATTTTGACCTCTCATTAAATGAGAATACTATTATATCAATAATGACATTCTCTTACTCTGCTACCATATTATTATATCAGGTAGGTTAAAAACTAAGAGCTAGAAATCCAAATGAGGTCCTAACTATAAATTGTTAATACTTAATAAACCTGAACCAAATGTTTGTCTGTGAGGCAGTAATGTGTTAGAAGCCAGAGTAAAACATTCACAACATCAATCAGTAGATCTGTGCTGTTCTCTCAAAATTAGCCTCTTCAGATTGTTTATATGGAGCATGTCAAAAATATTCAAAACCAAAGAGCAGCTGGGAATCTGAAATGCTTTGAGGAACAATTACTGCCTGGCATTAGCAAAGCAGCCAATCCAGAAACCTCATTAGTTTTCCATGTATGTAGAGCCAATCAGTGCTGCACATACAGGGAACTGTAGATGTTAGCTTATGCTAAGATGGTTTCCACTGAGTACCAATTTGTATATTTGGTGTTTAAACTATTAAAACAACATTCACCACCGTGAATACTAGTGTATTTTCATTCCACTAGTAACATATAGAACGTTGTGAGGTTGTTACATGAGGACTTCAAACCAGCTTTAAACTTGGCCATGCTGAGAGCTGAACAATTAGCATGTTTACATCCTCTGAGACAAAGATGGCTTTTCATGAAAATACATTTATTTCTTTGCAATTCTTGCAGACTTCATCTGATAAAAGCAAGTCAACATTTGCCTCATTAAAGGGATCCCACAACTGCCTCATTGTCATGGGATATGACGGCCTCATTGTCAGTCATATCCACCTGCTCCATCAGCCTCAACCCCTGCAGATGGCGCTTTCATTGTAATTGACAGAGCAATGGAAAAAGGCTGTGGAAGTGGGGATTCACACTTCTAAACTTCCAATTCCCTATTTCCCATACCAACAAACTCCAACCAACTGACTTTGTTTTTCTCCTTCTTATTCTCTCTGAGGGATGAAAGCAGCACACCCGGTAAGAGGCTGGCAGTCTCAGGAGGCAGATTACTGACATGGCAGCAAGTAATCAGCCTCCTATTCACCCTAACAGTCTTTCATTTCTTCTCACTGTGGAAGGGATTCATGGATTGATGGGAGTGGCTATGGAGCGGAGGAACACAAGGCTGCTGATAGCTGCAGGAAGGAGACTGAAACAAGATTCACATGCAATCAATGTGAAGACGATCACAGCTGCCACATTACTGTGGGACATATCACAGCCAGATACAAATAAATGTGATGTAAGAATTGTGTTAAACTCTGCAAGACCCCGTTCCTTTTTAAACAGCAGATACTCTGGTCTTATCGTCCTTTGTCCTGAATGTTATCGTCTTAACACCTCAGCATTTGAAATAGTATCAAATCTGCTGGTATTTTGGTACAAACGGCAGCTATAAGCAGAAAAATACCTGACATTCTCAAAACTGGAATCTCAGTACTGTTAGTCAACCAACCCACCCGCACAAATAGTGAATCTAAGGGAGTAAATTACGAAAATATCATACAGATACAGAGCAGAAAAATAATGAAATACGGTTTATTGAACATAAAATGACTCTGCTGATTTGCTGGTTAATGACTTGGTAGATGTGATAACTAATTGTGTTAGTAACTAATTAGCAAGTAATTACTAATAAGTCAGAACATACTCTTATGTGTCATGAGAGTATGTTCTGATTCAACATAATCCTTCTGGCTGCAGCAAGAGGATTATTATGTTAAGTCAATTTCTAATTATGTAGAAGCAACGACCTTTCAGTTATTTTGTTCTGCTGCGTGTGTGAAAGTTGTCAGTGTTTAACTCTCAGCGTTTAATGGTGCAATATGTATCTTTTATAACAAATGTTTTGCAAATATTTGTTGGAGCTGTCGCAACGGCGTCACAGTTTGATATGAGACAGATCTGTGAAAAGATCCATCTCTCGACTGAGCTACTGCTGCTGTCTGGAGAAATGCACTACTCCTAACCAAAAACAACCAATCAGAGCCAGGAGGAGGGGCTTATCACTGTTACTCCTCTTTATGTACTCACTGCTGAATGTGTTAATGGTGGAGAAACTACTTAGTGTTAAAGAAAAACTGGTTACTGCAGAATCTGCTGATGGGAAAAGCCCTAGCGGTAGAGGAGAGCAAGGGGGTACAAGGAGTAAGCAGCACCACAGGGGATTGTGATTGACAGCATTAAGATCTGCCTCCTGGCTCTGATGGGATGTTTCTAGTAAGCAGCAGAGGAGCTCAACTTTTTCACAGATTATCTGTTTCAATATAGTGACAGTTTCAACAAATACATTTTTTTACTTTTTATTTTTATAAAAGTTACAAACTGCAGCTTTAACAGTGAGTCAACACTAAGGGTTCGTTTAGATCAGGACTTTTCTTAGCCTACTTCCTGTTGTGAAGCAGATTCATACTGGCCTAGTAATACCTGGGCCAGTATGAACTGAAGACTGATAAAAGTCAACTAAAAATTGGTTTATTAATGCTACCTAATAACACCTTTTTAACAACCTGTGTCATTTGATGGGTTTATTAAGCTTTTTCAAAGCTTTCTTCCTCTAATGAACGGAATCATAATTTAAAACAGTTTGTATTATCTTTCAAAACACGACAAATATTAAAGACATTCAATGTCTTTAACGCAGCAAAGTATTTACTCTCCTGCTTTCATGACTTCTGAAATGTGATTATACCAATCATATTGCATTTGATTGGTATAAATTTAGACAATGCCACGCTACGTTGCAGTTAGCTGTAATTAAAAGAAATAATGAATCCTGGCATGATGCAAATGAACTTCAAGTCCTGACTAACAGTGATTCATTCCTGTCTAATTAGAAATGTATTCAGTCCACCAGGCAGCAGGTAGACTTGGTTAGGGGGCACTGACATAATTGTTGCCTTAAGCTCCATGATTGTTTAGCACAAAACCTCTAAGCTGTTGATACATGACCACTAAGCTATGTTCTCTAAGAATTTTGCATTTCACAATGCAAAATTCATGCAGTTGTGTCTCAACTGCAAGAGCCAGTTTTGTGTTGAGACACAAAACTGGCTCTTGCACACAAACCATTACTTTGATGGTGTTGCTTCAAGTTGGAAGCAACACCATCTTGCTGTTTTGGCTGTTTTTGCTCTCAGGCAAAAACAGCCATGAGAGCTAAATCCTGTCCTGCAGCCTGCAGCCTTTATGTGTTGTTGCTGTTGGAAGCAGCTGAGGATTAGTGAATGGAAACAACCCAAGAAGAAATACAGTACAGAGCCACCACTATTGGTGGGATAAATATGTTGTAATTTTTCTGTTAACTATAAAATGCTGTTTACTGTGACATGTCAATGTCATAATTAGTATGAAAATGTTATATCTTTTGTAAAATTTGTCATTCATGGAAGTCGCCATTTTTTCACCTGCACAATGCATCCTGGGTTGATGACATGTTTGGCTCCATCCTGTACTATAATCTAGAGTAAACACAGAAGGCCAACTTCACTGGAGTTGCTTGAATCATATTGCATTTGATTGGTATAAATTTAGACAATGCCACGCTACCTTGCAGTTAGCTGTAATTAAAAGAAATAATGAAGCAAATCTGCACTGCTAATTTGTGCTGTCAACATTTTCCTCCAGAAGACTTTAAGCAAAGTTGAAGGAGGATCGAACAGGCGGTTGTTACTCTCTCTACTGCCCCAGTACTGAAAACATGGATCTGGCAACAGACCAAAGACCCCGCCTCAAAGAGGTATTAACAGACCAAAGACCAGATCTGACACACAGCTACAGAATTAACTACTGGATCACACAGTCCAACCAGAGGTATGCATCATTTATTGTTTCATTGATGAAGCTGAAACACCAGCTTCTTCTGTCAGCTGTCCTCTTCCTCCGTGTGACCCTCCTCATCCTCATAACCTCTAGGTGATTTCTACATTTCCATCGATTTCAAATTGAAAAGACTTAATGTTACTGGTTGCTGTTTTGTCTGGACAGAGCTAGCACAATGGGAACTAGCATAGGTCATTTACCCCCAAAAAACTACTGCAGCATTCTGGGTAAATGGATTTTGCAACAACATGACGACATTCGTGTGACAATACTTTATTTAAATTTATAAAAACAAAACAGCCTACAGTATTATGCTGCGTTGTTTTTACACTGTAAACATTTCTCAGATATAGTCTATTATTACAACTAATCACTGATCATGTTAAGTCGGGAAATAAACTATTTGACATCCTGGAGAAAAATGTAGTGCTGGGCAGACATGAAGTCATGTTCTAAAAGTATCCTGAAGACAAAACAAGGCAACTTCTCATCTTTGGTTTCTTTGTGCTGCAGGAGTTTGCAAACAGAAGCCAAAACAGTTTGAATGTTAATCTTTATTATCATGGTAAAATAGCACTTTTTCATCCATTTGTCTTTAATAGTACAATTTTCACAAGTAAAAAAAAAAAAAAGCTTTTTAATTAGAAATACATTACTAATAGGTTATCTTGCTTGTAAACTTTAAGTTACAACCAGCAAAATATGGCAGACATTAGAAACCCATGGTGGTTGAAGACACTGATTGATGACAATTCTAGAAGTAACATTCATGAAGTCCCAGTCTTTAAAATTTCAATCTGTAGTGTTACACTCTGTTAAGGTATTGATCGAGACAAAGAAATGCATATACAAGAATTACATTTTTCAGTTATTTTTAATCAAACAGAGCACACAACCTCATGCAGTTGATCTGGCTTTAGTGAGGCGGTTAAAAACAGAGCAGGCCCTTGGATGACTGTCTGCTGCTACACAGGATGTATTGCTGCATAGTTAGGAAGAATAAGTGCTTAATGTCACAATTAGACTTTTTCACTCCATTTTAATCAGAGCGAAAATGATTAAAATGGGATCCCACAAAGCACTCTGGTTTGCTTTAGCTGCACATACCAAAAGTGCACATGCATCAAGCTGTAACTGAGACAGGTCATTATAGAGCAGCTGTAGAAAATGTGTCAGAATGTCTGCACTTCATTCAGAAACCTGTTACATCCTGGAAAGTGATTCAACATGAAGATGCAACGTGTTGCTTGTAGAGTGTTTAATTATGGCTGTCTACATGTGTGGAATTAGTGTTTGGTTCTGTGGAAACTTCACTGGAATGAAGAGTAGGATGAGTTGTGTTTGTTCAAGGAGAAAGAAAATGTTTCACATGAAAAGTTTGCTTGTGTAAATGACCCACTGTCTCCACCAGTGATTTGGTCCACAGCTTTAGGAGGCGTCCGCTCCGTTTCTCTGCTCCATTGACTCGCCTCTCTGAGAGACGAGGAAGGACTCCCAAACAGCCAGACACTGAAAGAAACAGGATCGGCACTTCAAACATGAAAACAAGAGGCAAACCTCATCATGGGTTCACATGATGGCACATCAACAATGACCTCAACAGACTGGGGACGATTGGACAAACTCATTATCATTTTGTGCCAAACAAAGCACACAGCCCTCATGTGGCCCCATCAACATCATGAGTGCCCTTAAAGGGATGTCAGTATATTGATAAAAACAGCCTATTAAACTGTTAAAATACTAAATATTAATGGTTGTCTCTGTATTCTATAGGTACTTCTTAAAATACAGTCGCTTGCAAAAGTATTATCAACCCTTGAACTTCTACATATTTTGTCACAAAACCACAAACATGAATATATTTCTTGGAATATAATGTGTAAAAGAAACAAAGTGGAATACAATTGTGAAGTAGAAAAAATGATACATGATTCAAAATACATTTTCCAATTTATTTTTTATAAATAGACTGAAAAGGGTGGCGTGCAAAAGTGGAATTACTTTTTGCTGCAATTCTAATTTGACTTCACCATTGTCCATTAATACAAGGCAAACGTAATACAAATTTGCCTTGTATTAATGGACAAGGCAAACAAAAAATGTGTAGCTTCACTTGAATTTTCATGCAAAAAAAGCTTTCTTCATTTCATCATTAGCAGTTTATTCAGACATGAGCTGATGTGTTTTCATTGGTGAGCAAAAGGCAGGAAACCACTCAAGGTTCAGTTCAACACTTCTCACTTTTTCATTTATTCTGTTCTTATGGAACTTTTTGCTATTTCATAAACATAGCTGCAGAGCTTTCCTTTATGTCAATGCGTGTGTGCGTGCATGTGTGTGTGGTGAAAAGCTTGACAAAGCAAATCACACCTTTATGACATAAAGGTAGTTATCTAGGAGGCAAGAAGCCATCCAGCCATGGAGTGAAAATGACAAACACACACCAATAAACACAGATGGATCCAGGGGCCCTTCTGAGTGGACCGCGTGCCACTGTGTCACAGCACATCAATAAAACAGTCCGTTTTTTTTCAAGGCAATAGTTTGTTTAGAGAGACCAATAAGGCAGCACCGCGGCCCACCAACTCTCCATTTAACAGCCAATTTCCGTGCAGCAGCCAAAGGAAGAACTCTGAAATTGAAATCCTAAAGCTAAACAAAAAAAAAAAAAAAAAAAAAAAACTGGCTTAAATTTCATCTGTCCAGTAGAACCTTTAGTGTGTCCATAAGAAACTATGAATCTAAACTGAATAAAATTGTCTGCAGAGTTTGCCAAGGTTCTATCCTTGGTCCTCTCCTCTCCGATACGTGTATGTTTCCACTCATTCAAATTATACAAGAACAAGATAGAGTATCACAATTATGCTGATGGCACACAGTTGTACATTAGTCTATCATCCAGAGATTCCAATCAGGTTCAAATACTCCATAAATATATAGAGGTTTTCTTCAGCTAAATAAACAAAACAAAAACGGCAAAGGTTAAAAATCAGAACCCGCTTTCAATCCATTTAAAATGCTCTGACTAAGGCAGGAGTCCGGCAGTGATCAGGGATCCTAATTTGAACCTCGACAACCACATCAAATGCACAATATTATCTAAAAAATATTGCCAAATTTGTTCATGCCTTTGTTTTTAGCAGACTTAATTATTGCAGCACTATTTTCACTGTAATCCCAAAAAAATCCACAAGGCAGTTTCTTCAGAATGAAGAAAATCCAAAAGAGGTCAGGATATCAGTCCGCTTCTAAGGTCCTTGCACTGATTTAAATAGCATCTAAAATGGCATTTTAGATGCTATTTTAGAAGAATAGCATCTAAAATCTTATTAATGGTTTATAAAGCACCTACTAATAAAAGCCCAGATTTTCTCCAAAGCTTAAAAACCAGGAAGGCCTTTAATATTATCTGAATCAAACTCACTCATTCTGAGAATGAATTGAAGCGTCTTCTACTTTTTATGCACCAGAAATCTGGAAAAAGCTCCTTTAACTTCTTTGTATAAGCGTTTTAAATTGTCTCTGGCTGAAGGTGCTATATAAATACAGTTGCCTTGCCTTCACCTGGACATGGAAAGAGGATGCACATGCAGACCCACCAAGACCTGGACATCCACCTAGTCTGACAGGAAAGAAGCAGCCAAGAGGCCCATGCTGACTCTGGAGGAGCTGCAGAGATTGTTCTCCGGGCATTTCACAAATCTGGCCTTTATAAAAGAGTAGCAAGAAAAAAAAGGCACTGCTGAAATAAAGGGTAAAGAAAACAGATTTTTGGATTTACTCATGTTATCTTTGACGGTTATCAATATTTGTTTGACAACCAGAAACAAACTTGTTGTTTTTTTCTCACTCACTCCAACATTTTGAACTCTTTTCTCTTCTTATGTTGCCTCCTTACCTAGACAGAATAAAAACCCTTCCAGATGCCAGCCTCTTATTAGATACTTCAAGGTCATATCTCTCAGGTCCATAACATTAAATCATTCACAGGCCTTTAGGCTGAACTGATCCTCACCAGTACTCATATGACAGTTTTTGGCTTTAAGCTATATTTACACTAAAATCTATTTTTATACATACAATGGAGGAAATAAGTATTTGATCCCCCACTGATTTTTGAAAGTTTGCACACTGACAGATAATGACAGTTTATAATTTTTATGGTAGCTTATTTTTAACAGTGAGAGGCAGACTATCAAAAATGAAATTTAGAAATGTAAATATATATATTTTTTTTTTCCAGTCTTTTTCATTTTCTTTATTTATTTACATGTTACCAGTAAAGAATCAATGCAAATAGGTTCTCTTATCACAACCCTTTAGGGTAAATGAAGTCCTTCACAACTGAAACCTCTGTGGACTGCATTTTACGTAATCATACTATCCTGCGTTATTATTTGCTGAGTAAGTGTGTCCTACAGAGGCACTTTTCCATCTCTAAAGGAAAAGTGATTTACACACTTTTCCTTCAGAATCACTTTTCCTTCAGAGATGGTTCTTAATTCTTCTGGCTGTTTCCCTCTGACAGCTCTGAGGTTCCACGCTTTTAATGGTGCATTCACACCAAACATGTTTTGAGCATCAGGCGCATTTGGTTTATATTCAAAGACTATGTGGAGGTGCATCAAGTACCTTTGCAGTGCATTTCGAGTGTCTAGCACGTCGTGATTTGAACCGTTTGGAGTGTTTTAGGTCGACAAGTCGAGAGACATAGACTTTGAATGTAAACCAGACGCTCAAAACAGGTTTGGTGTGAACCACCAAAAGTGCACATGCATCGAACTTAAAGCATCGGATGGGTATTTGACACGGTTGGTGTGAACGCACCGTTATACACCAAAGATTGTTTTGAAAATCAATTTCTTAACATAGCAGCAGGGAAGACATTCATAGAACAGGGAAGCTCTCTGAACTTTTTGGGGGCTAAATTTAATCTACTCTAGATTTATACATTGAACTGGTGTCATGTTTAGGCCTGTCGTGATACACAATAAATCAATTAATCGCACGATAAATTAAAACTATCGACTTCATTTTAATTATTGGCTTTATCGTTTCTTCCGGCCATTTTCTCTTTCTGTTGATGACACTGAATGAAAAAAGGCTCAACTCCGTTGCTTCCACTGACCCTCCCTTTCTCATTTCCTTAGTGTAAGTAGAGCTGTCTGCCGACAGAAATCCTAGGTATAACGGTTCGATCGGGTTCTATTGTGCTGTGTGGTTGTGACGGTGCGGTGAGAGGTTAGAGAAGGAGTTAGCAATGGCGGTTAGCCACTCTAACCCCAAACAGCAGGACGCGCTGCTGAAGCACGTCCACACTTTCACTTTATTTTGCTTCGTCCATTTAAAGCCAGATCTCCACGGTACTAAGATTATAATCTCATACA
>CAEGAD010029897.1:0-24519 GCA_903067055.1 Poeciliopsis paucimaculata
CTGGTCCTGGTTCTGGTCCTGGTTCTGGTCCTGGTTCTGGTTCTGGTCCTGGTTCTGGTTCTGGTCCTGGTTCTGGTACTGGTCCTGGTTCTGGTCCTGGTCCTGGTCCTGGTTTTGGTTCTGGTCCTGGTCCTGGTCCTGGTTCTGGTCCTGGTTCTGGTCCTGGTCCTGGTTCTGGTCCTGGTTCTGGTCCTGGTCCTGGTCCCGGTTTTGGTCCTGGTCCTGGTCCTGGTTCTGGTTCTGGTCCTGGTCCCGGTTTTGGTCCTGGTCCTGGTCCTGGTTCTGGTCCTGGTTCTGGTCCTGGTCCTGGTCCCGGTTTTGGTCCTGGTTCTGGTCCTGGTTCTGGTTATGGTCCTTGTCCTGGTTCTGGTCCTGGTCCTGGTCCTGGTCCCGGTTTTGGTCCTGGTTCTGGTTCTGGTCCCGGTTTTGGTCCTGGTCCTGGTTCTGGTTCTGGTCCTGGTTCTGGTTCTGGTTTTGGTCCTGGTACTGGTCCTGGTCCTGGTACTGGTTCTGGTCCTGGTTCTGGTCCTGGTCCTGGTCCTGGTTCTGGTTCTGGTCCTGGTCCTGGTTCTGGTCCTGGTTCTGGTCCTGGTTCTGGTTCTGGTCCTGGTTCTGGTTCTGGTTCTGGTCCTGGTCCTGGTTCTGATCCTGGTCCTGGTCCTGGTCCTGGTTCTGGTACTGGTCCTGGTCCTGGTACTGGTTCTGGTCCCGGTTTTGGTCCTGGTTCTGGTTCTGGTCCTGGTCCTGGTACTGGTACTGGTCCTGGTTCTGGTTCTGGTTCTGGTCCTGGTCCTGGTTCTGATCCTGGTCCTGGTCCTGGTCCTGGTTCTGGTACTGGTCCTGGTCCTGGTACTGGTTCTGGTCCCGGTTTTGGTCCTGGTTCTGGTTCTGGTCCTGGTCCTGGTACTGGTACTGGTCCTGGTTCTGGTCCTGGTTCTGGTTCTGGTTCTGGTCCTGGTTCTGCAGACTGAACTCTGACTGAAAACCTTCAGAGCTAGTCTTGCTCCACGGCGCCCCTACAGGAGCCCAGAGGAATTGCAGCTTCCTGCTGCTGTTAACTCAACAAAATAAAATATTTTCCTTTTGGTTTTTATCCAGCACAGAAAGATGCTGATTGGACCAGGAATGTTCTACTGTTAGGAAGTTAACAGAATAAAATCACCTTTCATTTTAAATTAACCAGACCTGGAACCACCAGAACTTCCTGGTTTCTGACCAATCAGAGCTCATTCTCACTAGACGTCACCTCTGATTGGTTCTGGAGAATCTGGACCTGGAGGTTCTGACCCGAATGCTTCTGGATGATAAAAGTATTGATGAATCTGTTGGTTCATGTTGCCATGACGACGGTTCGTTCTCCATCAGTCCTCTCCTCCTCTACAGGTAGGCTCTTCCCCCTATGAACCAATGATGTCATCGCCTCCGTCCCGGCCCTGTGGCTCCGCCCCCTCGGCTCTGGACTCGCTGTCCGTCTCGTCCCTGCTGTCCGGCGATCTGGACGATGATGACGGTGAGGAGGAAGGCCTGGGCGACCTGGAGGTCAACCCGTTCGACGGCCTGCCTTTCTCCTCGCGTTACTACGCCCTGCTGGAGGAGCGGCGGCGGCTGCCGGTGTGGCGGCTGCGCCAGAGCTTCCTGGAGCATCTGGAGAGCCACAGCATGGTGCTGCTGAGCGCGCCCAGCGGAGCCGGGAAGAGCACACAGGTAAGCAGGGCGGAAACGCTGCTGGTTAGCATGGAAGGCTAGCCATGTTAGCTCTGTAGGTGACAGAGATCCATAACATGGTAGATCAGTGATGTCGCAATATTTAGGTAAGATAAGACATGAGGAACCAATCAGGATCTGGATCATCAGGAACGACGCAGCACCAATCTGTAGGAAGATTCAGCATCCAAAGTTTCACAAACTGGATGGCCGGACGTTTCTGCCATAAATTGTTCCTGCCACTAGAGGGCAAACTTCTGCTAATCCGCTAATAGTGGAGCTCATTTTTAGTTAGTGCTTTTTGGTAACTACAAATATTCAGGACTCTTCCCCCTGATACTGTGTTGATACAGAGTTAGTTTGTATAAATACCTTGTTAGCATTTAGCATTAGCGTAGCTAATGTTTAGTGTTGTTGGACCTAACCTTTAGCTAGCGTTCCCACTGTTGGTTCCTGGATTAATGTTGGGAGGTTCCAGTTGAAATGGTGGGTTCTGATTGGATCAGAACAATCACAAATGAATAATTATAGTTTCCAAACAGTTTATGACAAAGTGAAAGCACCAGCAGATTAGAGAAGTGAATCAGTTCCTTTAAAACTGAACATGTTGCAGCTTTCAGAGCAGCAGAAGTTTCACCTGTCTGCTGGGACGACCTGGTTGCCATGGTAACGCCTCTCCCTTCAGGCTAACGGACGTCAGGTTGAATTCACTCTCTGCTGTAACCTGAAGCTCCATTCAGCCAGAGACGCCCTGCCCTCCTTTTAGCTTCCTTTGACCCCAGGCTGCTCAGGCTGCCCTCACTCTGAGGTCACTGAGATCTGGAGCTGCTGTCTGTTGTCACGGTGACCTAGCCCGTTGCTTGATCTCTGTTCAAATATTGAATCTGATCTCCAGGATGTGATGTTTGTTTAGTTTCTGGTTATGGATGAGAAAGATTTTGTTCAGGTCTGAGCAGGAGCAGGAAGCTTTACTGTTGCTCAGCAGCGCCCCCTCTCTGCAGGTGGCCCAGTGGTGCGTGGAGTTCTCCCTGTCCTTTGAGTTTTCCCACGGCCTGGTCTGCTGCTCCCAGCCGCACCCCGAGGCGGCGCTGAGCCTGGCGCTGCGCGTGGCCGACGAGATGGACCTGAGTCTGGGCCTGGAGGTCGGATACCGGGTGTCGCATGACGACAGCTGCACACCTGACACCCTGCTCAGGTGAGGAGGACGATAAGTTCAGGTTGTTCAGCCAATCGGTTTGTTTTAAACAGCAGGTCAGAGAGTAACGTCCAGCTTAACAACGATCCGCACCAACCAGAGGAAATGTTTCTAATGTCAACAAGAAGCATCAAGTCTGTCAAGGAATCAGTTTATGTTTTAGTTTTGGTCTGGAAACACACAATGGCTCCTTTAGGTTGTTGGTTTGAATCCCGTCAGGTTAATCCTCTCTCTGCTCTGCAGGTTCGTCAGCGACACGCTGCTGCTGGAGGAAATGATGTCGGACCCGTTGCTGCGGCAGTACCACCTGGTGGTTCTGGACGAGCTGCAGGAGCGAACCGTTCCCACCGACGTGCTGCTGGGCCTGCTGTGCGACGTCTGCCGCCAGCGACCCGACGGCTTCAGGGTCGTCCTCCTCGCCCACCCGACGCTGGCGACACGCCTCGCCGCCTTCCTGGGCCCCGCCGTCCCTCACCTGGCCCTGGACGGCCCCGAAGGGCCCCCGCACCAGCAGGTGGAGGTGATGTACCGGGAGCTTTCCTCTGGGAAGGAGCCGGTGTCTGCCGCCTGCCACATGGTGCTGGACCTGCACCGCCGAGGAGAGGAGGGAGACATGATGGTGTTCCTGGCCGACGCCCAGGTATCCAGGCAACAATATAGAGATTATATAAAAATACTGAGACATATTATTACATTCAGTCATTAATGGTGAATCAGTTTCTTCTGGTAAATCAGCTGCTGTGACCCAGTAAAGGTGAAACCTGAGAGCCGCTGGTTCTGTTGGTTTTGTGCTTTAAACAAAGGGGAACCGGTCCGACTGACCCGGTTCTGCTGCAGTCTGAACACAAAGAGCAGCGACCAAATGGTCCTGCGGGGTTAACCCGTTGGTTTCCTCTCCAGGAAGCAGGAAGTGGCATCAGCTTGTAGCTCAGGATGTTAGTTAGGAGCTCAGGATGTTAGCTAGTAGCTCAGGATGTTAGCTAGGAGCTCAGGATGTTAGCTAGGAGCTCAGAATGTTAGCTAGGAGCAAGCTCAGGATGTTAGCTAGTAGCTCAGGATGTTAGTTAGGAGCAAGCTCAGGATGTTAGCTAGTAGCTCAGGATGTTAGTTAGGAGCTCAGGATGTTAGTTAGGAGCTCAGGATGTTAGTTAGGAGCTCAGGGCGTTAGCTAGGAGCTCAGGATGTTAACTAGGCGCTCAGAATGTTAGCTAGTAGCTCAGGATCAAGTCTGAGGATCCTGAGGATATCCTGAGCTAGTAGCTCAGGATGTTAGTTAGGAGCAAGCTCAGGATGTTAGCTAGTAGCTCAGGATGTTAGGTAGTAGCTCAGGATGTCAGTTAGGAGCTCAGGGCGTTAGCTAGGAGCTCAGGATGTTAGCTAGGCGCTCAGAATGTTAGCTAGTAGCTCAGGATGTTAGCTAGTAGCTCAGGATGTTAGCGAGTAGCTCAGGATGTTAGCTAGTAGCTCAGGACTTTAGCTAGGAGCTCAGGGCGTTAGCTAGGCGCTCAGGGCGTTAGCTAGGAGCTCAGGGTGTTAGCTAGAAGCTCAGGATGTTAGGAGCAAGCTCAGGGTGTTAGGAGCAAGCTCAGGAAGTTAGCTAGTAGCTCAGGATGTTAGCTAGGAGCTCAGGATGTTAGTTAGGAGCTCAGGGCGTTAGCTAGTAGCTCAGGATGTTAGCTNTTAGCTAGGAGCTCAGGATGTTAGTTAGGAGCTCAGGATGTTAGCTAGGAGCTCAGGACTTTAGCTAGGAGCTCAGGATGTTAGTTAGGAGCTCAGGATGTTAGTTAGGAGCAAGCTCAGGATGTTAGGAGCAAGCTCAGGATGTTAGCTAGTAGCTCAGGATGTTAGCTAGTAGCTCAGGATGTTAGCTAGTAGCTCAGAATGTTAGTTAGGAGCTCAGGGCGTTAGCTAGTAGCTCAGGATGTTAGCTAGTAGCTCAGGATGTTAGCTAGGAGCTCAGGATGTTAATTAGGAGCTCAGGGCGTTAGCTAGTAGCTCAGGATGTTAGTTAGGAGCTCAGGGCGTTAGCTAGTAGCTCAGGGCGTTAGCTAGTAGCTCAGGATGTTAGCTAGGAGCTCAGGATGTTAGTTAGGAGCTCAGGATTTTAGTTAGGTGCTCAGGATGTTAGGAGCAAGCTCAGGATGTTAGCTAGGAGCTCAGGATGTTAGCTAGTAGCTCAGGATGTTAGCTAGTAGCTCAAGATGTTAGCTAGTAGCTCAGGACTTTAGCTAGGAGCTCAGGGTGTTAGCTAGGTGCTCAGGATGTTAGCGCTGCTGTTCCCGCTGCTGGCCACCGGGAGCAGTAACGTTCAGGTATGGAAGGGATCGAATGTTTGAGTTGACCCAGTTTCCCGTGTTGGTGCAGGAGGTGGAGGAGTGTCTGGTTCTGCTGCAGAAAGAGTCTCTGGCTCTGAGTCCTCAGCTCGGTTCTCTCCGGTTCCTCCCGCTCCACTCCGGCCTGGCCGGCCTAGCCCAGCGGGTCTACGAGTCTGGTCCCGGCACCGAGCCGAAGGACGGCGACCCGTCTGAGGGCGATGGCGGCGGCGTCAGGAGGAAGGTGATCCTCAGCGACGCGCTGGGAGAGGCGTCGTTCTCCCTGCAGGGGGTCCGCTACGTGGTGGACACGGGTCTGCAGCTGAAGACGGTGAGTTCTGGAGGAGAACCCTGGGATCTGGGTCGGGTCGGTTCTGAACCGGTCGCTTCTCTCTGTGTGGCTTCCAGGTGTACAACCCTCAGATCCGGGCCAACTCCCAGGTCCTGAGGAGCATCAGCCGGCACCAGGCGGACATGAGGACCCAACGGGTCAACAGCCAGCTGCCCGGTAGGTCCACAGGTTCTGGTTCTGGTTCTGGTGGACCGGGCGGGTTTCCTAACGGTGTGTCCCCCTGTGTCAGGGCTGTGTCTGCGGCTGTACTCCCAGGCCCGGTACGAGTCCGGCATGGCTGAGGCCCGCGGGCCCGGAGTCACCGAGGAGAACCTGAGCCACCTGGTTCTGCTGCTGAAGAGGCTCGACATCGCAGACATGGGCCAGTGCAAGTTCCTGGACCGGCCAGGTACCGCCTGCTGGGTCTGGGTCTGGGTCTGGGTCTGGTCCCGGTTCTGATGCCCCTGTCCCTGCAGCTCCTGAGGCCCTCATGCAGGCCCTGGAGGACCTGGACTACCTGGCGGCTCTGGACGACGACGGGAATCTGTCGGAGGTCGGGATCATCATGTCGGAGCTGCCGCTGGAGCCGCCGCTAGCTAAAGCGCTAATCGCCGCCTGCGAGTACGACTGCGTGGAGGAGATGCTCACCATCGCCGCCATGCTGACAGGTGAGGAAGAGCAGAATGAGGTCTTCATCAGTCTGTAGTCGGTCTGAAGACTGATGGGTTTTACTGTCTGAGAGAAGAGGAGGGAAGAAGGAACGAGATAGCTAGCACTGCTAATTAAACAGCTAGCACCGCTAAGTGAACAGCTAGCACCGCTAACTAATCAAATAGCACTGCTAACGCAACAGCTAGCACCGCTAACGCAACAGCTAGCACCGCTAAGTACACAACCTGGACTGCTGAGGACTGAAGCGCCCGTCTCTGATTGGAGCGTTTCTCCTCCAGCTCCTTCCTGCTTCCTGTCCCCGGACCCCAGCAGACAGGAAGCTGCCGTCTCCGCCTGGCGCCCCCTGCTGCACCCTGAGGGCGATCACCTGACCCTCATCAACGTCTACAACGCCTTCCTGGAGCGTGCGTCCCGCCGCCGCCTGCAGGTCCTCTGTCCGTGTCTCCGTCTCCTGACGTCCCTCCGTTGTCCCACAGATAACGAGGACGAGGCGTGGTGCGGCGCCACCTTCCTGAGCCTTGCGGCGCTGCGGCTCACCGGGGTCATCAGGGCAGAGCTTCTGGAGGTCATGCAGAGGATCGAGCTTCCCGTTTCCCCGCCTGCCTTCGGTTGCCAGGACAACTGTACCAATATCAAACGTGCCCTGATCTCAGGCTTCTTCCTCAAAGTGAGTTCACCCTGCAGAAGCCCCGCCCCCTTTGCTTCATCAACGCCCTCACCTCCTCCTCTTCCTCAGGTGGCTCACGATGTGGACGGGTCCGGTAACTACCTCCTGCTGACCCATCGCCACGTCGCTCACCTCCACCCGTTCTCCTCCTACCGCTGCCGGCAGCCCAGTCCACCTCCCAGTCCTCCCAGCTGGGTCCTGTACCACGAGTTCACCGTCTCCCGGGACAACTGCATCCGCATCGCCTCTGAGGTCCATCCCCAGATGTGAGTCTGAGTCTCTGCCGACTTTATTCCTCACGGAAACACGACGGAGACGCAGCTGCAGTCGAGATTATTCTGTCAAATAATCTGGTGATGAATTATAAACCAAATGTTTATTTATGTTTAGTTTTGGCTCTGACTGTGTTCTGCAGGTAATGATTTATCACCAGCAGCGCCATCAGGTGGCCACTCAGGGAAATACATATTTAAATGTTTCTAAGACCAACAATAACTTTATAGAAACTGAGAGGCAGCGGCTGATTTACAGAACCTCGACTGTTTCCTGTCCGACAAACGGACCCGTCTCTTCCTTCCTTCCATCTTTCCTTCTTTTCCTTTCTTTCCTTTCCTTCCTTCCTTCCTTCCCTCTTTCCTTCTTTTCCTTTCCTTCCTTTCCTTCCTTCCTTCCTTCCTTCCTTGCTTCCTTCTTTCTTTCCTTCTTTTCCTTTCCTTCCTTCCTTCCCTCTTTCCTTCCTTCCTTCTTTGCTTCCTTCTTTCTTTCCTTCCTTTCCTTCCTTCCTTCCTTTCTTTCTTTCTTTCCTTCTTTCCTTCCCTCTTTCCTTCTTTTCCTTTCCTTCCTTCCTTCCTTGCTTCCTTCTTTCTTTCTTTCCTTCCTTTCCTTCCTTCCTTCCTTCCTTTCTTTCTTTCCTTCTTTCCTTCCCTCTTTCCTTCTTTTCCGTCCTTCCTTCCTTCCTTGCTTCCTTCTTTCTTTCTTTCCTTCCTTTCCTTCCTTCTTTTCCTTTCCTTCTTTCCTTCCCTCTTTCCTTCTTTTCCGTCCTTCCTTCCTTCCTTCCTTCATGTGGTCGAATCACCTCCAACTGTTTGGATGTTTTCTCCCCGTCAGGTTGGTGGAGTTGGCGCCTCAGTACTTCCTGGGAAACCTGCCGGCGAGCGACGGGAAGGAGCTGCTGATGGAGCTGCGGCAGAGCGTGGCGCCCCCTGCAGGCCAGCCGGACTCAGACAGGACTCAGAAAGACAAAACGGCCGAGACTCACAGTCAGTCCAGCACAGAGCTGTGCGTCGTCCAATGAGACGAAGGGGGCGGGGCTTTTCAGATGGCTGGTTCTGGTTCTGGTTCTGGTTTAATCTGAACTTTAATCTGAACTTCTGCTGGATTACAAGCTAATTCAGCAGATTAGCTGGACTCGTATGCAGCTGCTGAGGGACATTCACACTAATTATTTTCTATTTCCTGTTTTAATTTAAGATTTTAAACTTATTTAATGAGTGGTGTCGGCGTTTCTGTGGCGTTCCTTCAGTTCATCCAGAACCTGAATCGGTTCCCTGGGTTCTGGTTCCGACGACACCGAGGTTTACAGACCCAGCCTGGCTGTCCTGACACGTGTTTCTGTTGTTTTTATTAGCAAAATAAATAAAATGATGTTTGAAATGTGAACATGTTAAGATATTTGTGCCTGATGCTGAAGGAAAAACCAGGAACAGGATCAGGAGGTAAATTCATCCTCTAATATTCATAAAAGCAGAGATGAAATCATGAATGGCTCCAGTTTTATTGCAGATATTTTGTGTCTGCAGTGGTTCTGGTAAACCCGGCGAAGGTCCGGTTGGGTCACTGCTGCCGGAGGAAGTCCTTGCTGTTTTCCTGGGCGGCGCCGCTGCTGGTCACCGGCAGCTTCTTCATGTCCAGGACGTTCTCCTTCAGCGCCTTCAGCTCCACCTCCGTCTGGGCCCGCATGGACTGCAGGGAACGGAGTCGGGTTAGGAACCGGTCCTCCTGCAGAACTCACCTGGGCGCAGCAGGAAGTACCTCCAGGTCTTTGGTGATGGAGTGGTTCGGCCCATGGGTGACCAGCATGATGCGGTAAGACTCGCAGATCATCTTGTGGCTGACCTCCACCTGCCCGGCGTGCCAGTGGGTGACCCCTGACCTCATCAGGGCCAGGCCCAGCTGGGCGTTGTTCAGGTGGTACAACTTCCTGTTTGGGAGGAAGAAGAGACCAGAGTCAGACCTTCAGGATGAGACCGCTTTAACTCCTGTCCGTCTGTCTAGTCAAAGCCTGGCTCTGATGTGAAAGCTAAGCTAAAGCTGTTCGGTTGATTTCTCTCCTGGTCTTTAGCCAGAGACTGAAGAGAAATCCTCCATCAGTGGTTGTTGGTGCAGCGCCCCCACAGGCCAGGAGGGGAACAGGTTGGTTTGGGTCAGAACCTCAGCAGCTGGAGGTGGAGCAGATGTTCTGGTTCCGGTAGAACCGGGTCGACCGGACTATCAGGAACATTTCTGCACATCATTCAGATTCACGTTTGCTTGATGTTCTCATGTACTCACGTCAATCCTTCCACCATCTTGCGAGCGTATCCTGCAGCTTCAGAGAACTTCCTGTAGTGGGTCAGCACCTCGGCCAGGACGGACAGCACCTTGAGTTTATACAGGTGAGTGTCGGCCAGAACGTCCTGCTGCTTCTCCAGACACTCCTGGCACAACTTCAACACCTGAGAGGCAGAGAAACGCTCAGACTGAGGCAACCAGCAGCGGGACCCGGGCAGAACGGACGGGACCCGGGCCGACGGGACCCGGGCCAGCGGGACCCGGGCCGATGGGCCGGCCGGGCACGGGACGCGGGCCTACCTGGCTGTGATCCCCGTCTCTGCGAACTTTCTCAACTTTCTCCAGGGTCTCCTGACTGAAGGCGCTGACCTCTTTCACCGCGTCCGCAGAGGGCTGTGAGGAAAACCCGGTGAGGAGAGGAAGGTGACATCCTGAAGAAGAACCCAGAACGTTTCACTGACCTTTGCCTCGGCAGCTGCTGCCATCAGGTCGTCGCCAACACGCCGGCTGCAGTGATCGCAGCTGCAGTGGAAGTGGAAACGCTCCTTCAGCTGTTTCTGGCGATCCGCCGACAGGTTCAGGACGTCCACGTAGCTGATGGTCAGCTCCTCGCCCTGGCAGATCCTCCCCAGAGCGCGCAGCTCCATCCTGCACACACCAACCGAGGAAGACCTCAGTTCTGGACGGGTGGAGCTGATTAGTGCGGCCGGGTCCTGTGGGAATGATCTGTGGTACGCACCTGAGTGGAGAGTGGAGGGTGGAGTTCACTGCTGATTGGCTGCAAAAGACAAACATTGAGATGTTTATTTCTGCCAGAGACGATCAGTCCATGTCCTGATGGACACCAGGGGACCGAATCTGTCTTCATCCAACATGTCTGCTGGCCGTCCTCTGAGGATGTCCAGCTGTCTTCCTCTCATCTCCAACAGTCCATTCCGGTTTGTCCTTGAGAGCGGGAATGTTTGTCCATCCTGTGTGGGACTGGACTCCTGTCCGGTTTGGACCCGGCCGTTGGGAACCGTCTCCTCTGCTTCCCTGTCAGGACAAGACTGACCAGAGACCACAGGACTGGACTGTCCAAGTCTGGATCACGTCTCTTAGGATTCAGAGAAACACTTGAATCTGGAGCAGTGGATTGTTGTCCACCGATCCGTTCAGAACCAGAGACCCGGTCTGAACCGGGTTCCACAAACACACCCAAAACTGAGATAAAGTTTCACATCAGTTTATCTTTAGCTGTTTTTGGGTAATGTTAACGTTAATCTGGTGAATTTATTTCTGTTCAAAGTGAAGAGAATCAAACGTTTATCCGACCTTCAGGTTTCATCCTGGAAGCACTGCTGTCTCGCCTTGCTGTCTCGCCTCACCGCTGTCTCGCCTCACTGCTGTCTCACCTCACCGCTGTCTTGCCTTGCTGTCTCGCCTCACCGCTGTCTCGCCTCACCGCTGTCTCGCCTCACCGCTGTCTCGCCTTGCTGTCTCGCCTCACCGCTGTCTCGCCTCACCGCTGCCACGCCTCACCGCTGTCTCGCCTCACCGCTGCCACGCCTCACCGCTGTCTCGCCTCACCGCTGTCTCGCCTCACCGCTGCCACGCCTCACCGCTGCCTCGCCTCACCGCTGTCTCGCCTCACCGCTGTCTCCCCTCACCGCTGCCACGCCTCACCGCTGTCTCGCCTCACCGCTGCCACGCCTCACCGCTGTCTCGCCTTGCTGTCTCGCCTCACCGCTGTCTCGCCTCACACACGTCCTGAACTGTCCTGACATTTTCATGCAGAAAATTACAAACTGAAATGTTTCAGGATCTTCTGGAACCGTGACGTCAGCTTTACAGTCTGACTGATTTAATGGGAGCTTTGTGTTTCAGAGTGACTCCTTCTGACCCTTGACCTTCTTAAAACTGTTTCCATCACTTCCTCTGACCTTCACATCAACCTTTCCTACGTTGACCACCTACTTTCCGTGGTTGAGGGTGGCGGTGCAGTTGGGCCAGCAGTCGTGGTTGACGAGGCTCAGATTGGGGAAAAGTCCCAGACCGACAGTCTGCAGACCTCTCTGGTCGGGAAGCGTCAGTCCGTTGGATTTAATCTGCAGAGACACAGAGAGGTCAGCGGAGAGGTCAGCGGACCGGCGGAGCGGCACGGCGACGGATCGACTGACGAGGCCGAAGACGTGGCCGATGAAGTCGGCCGGGTGCTGCTTCGTCCCACAGGACCAGAACCTCAGGAAGGTCTGGACGTCCTCCTGCAGCGTCTTCATCTCGCCTTCAGGCAGATCCTGGAGGTGATCCTGCAGCTGATCCACGGCCAGCAGCTGGCTGTCCGACGCCAAACCCTGGTCTCTGTTCCTGCGCCACAGCAGCCGGCCGGCCAGCCTGCAGCGGGACGGGCTCAGGTTAACAGCAGCTCTAGTTTAACGAGTTTAACGATCTGTCGCTTCTGCCTAAAACTAAACCTTCAGCTCTAACGTTTACAGTCTCCAGCATTTTATCAGTTTAATTTAATCTGATTTTTCTGCGATCCATTCAGGACTCGGGTTCTTTCTGACCGATCACAAAACGTCCCAACACAAACAGACACCACGCCTCTGGCCTGAGGTCCCTCCTCACCGGACGTTCTCGTTGGGCGCCGCCCCGAGTTTCCTGATGGCGGCGCACTCCTGCTTGTGTTCGTCCCATCCGGCCGTCTGGCAGGTCCGGTTGCAGTAGTGGGCGAAGCGGCACTGGGCGCAGCGGTGCAGGTTGGCCTGGCGACGGAAACAGCTGTGGCACACCTGGGAGGCCAAACTGGGACAAAACACAGCCGTGGGAAGACGCTAGCAGCTAGCATGCTAGCAGCTAGCATGCTAGCTGCTAGCATGCTAAGCTACTGACTAATCCAGGTTCTGGATCTGATCCACTTACATGCAAACACAGAAACTGCTCTCTATGCTAACAGCTAAATGAGACGGTTAAACTGGTGGGGAAATAATTCAGATGACTGTCTCTGGTTGCCATGGTGATTCCCACCATTATGGGATAGGAGGAGCCGCAGCTCCGGGTTTTATGTCAGCAGTTCTGACGGGTCACCAGAACCTTCAGGTCCAGTTTTTATGTGAGTATTAAGATGAAAATTGCAGGAAAAGTTATTTGAGATCTAATCAGATTCGTTCAATCATCTGATTATTGATAATCTGATCAGTTATTTTCTATACCAAAGCAGAACTTCAGATTAAAATCCTGTTATTTATGTTTCCTAAAGTTTTTATTACTTTATTTTTCTGTTTTCTATCATTTCCTTCCTGAATCGTTTCACTTCATTTCTATTCATTATTGATATTCTGTTGCCAATTGATCAGGTATTGATCAGGTATTGATCAGATATTGATCAGGTATTGATACGTCAGAAATATTAGAACTGAGAAAAACATTGATCTGTTCAATATTTATTTCTGCATCTCAGTTAAAATCTTCTAATCATTTATATTGATTAGATGAAAAACTAATTGATCTTCATCAAACTGAAGGATTGATTATTGATTTTTAGATTTTATTGAACCTGAATCTTTGATGTTTTCACGACTCAGCTGGGTTCCTGCTGAGTCCGGTCTGGTCCGGTCCGGTTCTGCCCGTCACGGTCCGGTTCATGTTACAGTCGTCATGGTAACCAGATCAGATCCCTTTAAAACCGCAGCAGAACCCGTCCCGCCTGCAGCTCCGGTACCGGCTCACCTGCTGTAGACCACGGCGGCGTAGCCCGGTTCGGCCAGCAGAACCTCCCCGGTGCTGAGCTCCCTGCTGGCCCGCAGGCCGCGACCTTTCACCCCGGCGTCAAACAGCTCCATGACTGGACCGGTACCGCCGGACGGGCTGAAGGACACTCAGCCGTCTCTCCTCGGCGCGACCCGCAGGGGAACCGGGAAGCCCCGCCCCTCCGGACCGGAACCTGCTGAGGCAGGACGGGTCGGAACCTTGTTTGGGTCGGTTCCCCTGCTGGTATTTTGGTCCCAGGCAGCTGGTGCCGTCCATCAGCTGGAGCTGCTGCTGTCGTCACTGAAACCAGAGCAGACGGACCGGAACCGGACCGGGACCAGAACCATCAGAACCGGGACCAGAACCTTCCTGACCCGACTGAACATGAACCAGAACAGAACCAGAGCATGGGGGAAGTTCAGTCAGGCGCCTGGATAAACAGTGTGTTTAACCTCTGACCTCTGACCTCCACCTGTCGCTGCGGGTCGTGCTGCGCTGCAGAGTCAATATTAAATCATCCATCTGTCTCCAGAAAATGTTTCATCAACAAACTGAATCATTTAATTTGTTTATTTGAACAAAAAGCAGAAAAACAAAAACTGATGAATATAAAAATATGTAAATTAATATGAAGGAAAAAAAACATTTTATCAAACAGGAAGTGAGATCATCACTTCCTGTCAGGAAGCTGAACACTCCGGTTACCGAACATCATCATCATCGCACCGATACTCGATACCATGGCAACGTCTCTTAAAGGGCCAGGATTCATTCATCCTTTACAATATTAATCAGGGCGAAAAGCAACAATTAAAAAAATAAACTGAGGCGAGAAAACAGAATGTTAACCTTCATGGAAATATTATCATCATTATTATTATCATTATTATTAATATCATTATTATTATTATCATTATTATTATTAATATCATTATTATTTTCCTCTAATAGCTTCACTGTTTCATGGCTTCAGTGTTTATCAGCCAACATCCTGACAGATCGGTTCATATTTAAACAGTCTGAAGGTTCCATGACCCCTGACCTTTCTAAGGCACCATAAACATGGAATGTTTTTTACTAAAACAGGAAAACTTTCATCTCCAGAGGCAACAAGGAAAAAACATTTTAGACCTGAATCATTTCTTCAAACTGGTTCCAGAGGAAAGTTTCATCCTGTTTATGTCAACAATAAAGTCTAACCTCTAACCTGACCTTTGACCCCAAACATGTCATATTTCTGATGCTGCAGCAGAAATCCTACCAAAGACTGAACTCCAGCTTCACTCTTCATGTTTCACAAAAACCAGCCTAGTCAGCAGGAAACCAGAAACCCGTCCAGAACCAGAGAACCAAGATGGCGGAGCGTCTGCAGCCTGTTGAACTTAAAGTCCAAGCTGCTCGGTTTGGACTCGGTTAAACTTTAATAAGGTTGTTTGATCTGGACGCCATTCAACATAAAGTCTCTCATTCTGACTCCACTGCAGCTTCTGGTCCAGAACCAGAACCAGAACCGCTCATGTTTACCTCAACTGTTCAGATCTCGGGTCCGTTTTCTCCAATCCGTTCTGGTTCCTCAGTTTGTTTCATCTGTGATCCAATAAACCGAAGCAGAAAAAAACTTTAAAAGTGAAAATTCTTCAGGTTCTGGATCCTGGTTCTGAGTTTATCACATCTACCTCTAAGGCGTGACATTAGTGCCAAATTTAAGACTGTTGTGACCCAGCAGCAGCTACTTCCTTGTAGCAGGAGGCTACTTCTATTCTGGATCGTTTCTGATTTGATTGATCAGCCGACATCTGGAACTGATCAATCGGACACCGAGTGGGTAGCCTCCTCCTTCTGCTGTAAATTAGCACAGCTAGGCTAGGACCAGCATTGCATAGGCAGAGCCTTAGCTAGGCTAGCGTTAGCATTGAACAGGCTATCCTATCCAAGGCTAATGAGCAGCAGAGACAGAAAGTAGGCTAGTACGTGATCAGTCTTGGTATGCTAGTCACTAGCCTCTCCAAAGCTACCGCTAGTCAGTTCTCTTACTCTGAATTGCCAATGCCGATTGCTAAGTCACTGGTTCTGAACGGTTTAGCGGTTCTGAACTTGAAAATGAAGAACTGGAGAATCGTGTCCCTCTGGTCAGATGTGACCAACGTCTGGTAACAGCTAATCTGCAGGTTGGAACGTTTCCACAGCGACAGGATTAAGATACATCAATTATAAAGTCTCATCACAACATCGATGCTACAATAAAACGAGTTGGCGGTGAGCGGCCGCTACACGTCGAAGACGTCGACATGTTCTCCGGAGGTGAACTTGTCCTCCAGCAGCAGCTTTATCAGTTTGGCTGAAGACGCCTCGCAGGTCAGCAGCTGACCCTGAGCGAACATGTTGGAAAACGTCTCCTTGATGCTCGGGTCTGCCGTCTTGGTCCGGGCCTCCATCTGCATCTCAGTGTCCAGCGGTCCTGATTCAGGAGGGACAAACGAGACACATCGACAGCTAAAACACAGAGAGGCTAGCATAAAGCTAAGAAGGGCTAGCATAAAGCTAGGTAGGGCTAGCTTACAGCCAGGTAGGGCTAGCATAAAGCTAAGTAGGGCTAGCTTACAGCCGGGTAGGGCTAAAATAAAGCTAAGTAGGGCTAGCATCAAGCTAAGTAGGGCTAGCTTACAGCCGGGTAGGGCTAGCTTACAGCCAGGTAGGGCTAGCACAAAGCTAAGTAGGGCTAGCATAAAGCTAAGTAGGGCTAGCTTACAGCCAGGTAGGGCTAGCATAAAGCTAAGTAGGGCTAGCTTACAGCCAGGTAGGGCTAGCATAAAGCTAAGTAGGGCTAGCATAAAGCTAAGTAGGGCTAGCACAAAGCTAAGTAGGGCTAGCATAAAGCTAAGTAGGACTAGCATAAAGCTAAGTAGGGCTAGCTTACAGCCAGGTAGGACTAGCACAAAGCTAAGTAGGGCTAGCATAAAGCTAAGTAGGGCTAGCTTACAGCCAGGTAGGGCTAGCATAAAGCTAAGTAGGGCTAGCAAAAAGCTAAGTAGGGCTAGCATAAAGCTAAGTAGGGCTAGCATAAAGCTAAGTAGGGCTAGCTTACAGCCAGGTAGGACTAGCACAAAGCTAAGTAGGGCTAGCATAAAGCTAAGTAGGGCTAGCTTACAGCCAGGTAGGGCTAGCATAAAGCTAAGTAGGGCTAGCATAAAGCTAAGTAGGGCTAGCTTACAGCCAGGTAGGGCTGGCACAAAGCTAAGTAGGGCTAGCATAAAGCTAAGTAGGGCTAGCTTACAGCCAGGTAGGGCTAGCATAAAGCTAAGTAGGGCTAGCAAAAAGCTAAGTAGGGCTAGCATAAAGCTAAGTAGGGCTAGCCTACAGCCTACCTGGAGAGTAGCTGAGCACGCGCAGCTCCGGCTCCTCCTCGGCCAGGACCTTGAACATCATGTCTCTCGCCGCCTTGCCGGTGCAGTAAAGGCTCCAGGAGCGGAACGGCTGCAGGGCGCAGAGCGACGACACGTTGATGACGCAGCGCCGCAGCCCGGCGTGCGGCGGGAAGGCCTGCAGCAGCCGCGCCGTCAGGCACATGGCGGAGCTGACGTTCAGCGACAGGTAGGCGTCCACCTCCGCCAAGTCCGTGAATCCCGTCAGGTACTTAGAGACGTCGCCCAGAGAGGCTGCGGGCACAGAGGGAGGTTAGAGAGGTTCCGGTCCAACCAGAACCCGGCGCTGGTTCTGATCCAAAGCCAGAAGAAAAGGAGCCTGAGATCAATCAGACGGATCCGATGCAGCAGATTAACGATCCGGATCATCAATGGTTCCGCCAATCAGCTGCAGCGACACTGATGGGAATTTATAGCAAGTTTTTATATCATATTTTATTTTATGTGTATGTTTAGTTTTTGTAATCAATAAATCTTTAAATTATTTTCAGAAAATTTGACATTTAATAAATAAATGTTTTCTATTTCCACAACATTTGAATCTTTTTCAGTAATTAATTACATTTATTTACATTTTTTATCTGAAAATCTTTCAGTTTTTTCATCTATAATGTTTTGCTTTTTGTTCATATAAAGATACAAACTTTATCTCTTCACCAGGATGCAAATCCTCCTCTAATGATAATAATAATAATAATAATAATAATAATAATGTTTTCCTCACCAGCGTTATTAATCACTATTATTTTCTCCATCTCCTCATTAAAAACTTCTCTGCTGATTCTCGCGATGTTTTCCAGACTCTCCACCTTCCCTACATCCGCCGCCACCACCTCCACCTTCAGGCCGGCTCGACCCGCCTCGGACTCGGTCAGCTCGGCCTGGACGGCCCGCAGGTCGGCCCCGGAGCGGGCCACCAGAACCAGCGCCGAACCGGGCCGAACCAGCCGGCTCAGGTCCAGGGCCACGGCCCGGCCGAAGCCTCTGGAGGCCCCGGTGATGACGCACAGAGCCCGGCCCAGGTCCGCGGCAGGAGGCATGATGAGGCCCGTGGAGGTTCGAGGAAGAGGAGTCGGTTCTTCACCGGGAGGTTCGGATCAGCGGTTCTTCTTCTGTGGTTCCTCGGACTGCTGCTGCCCTGTCGCCCTCTGCTGGTTTTATACCGGAGCGCAGGCGCTCTGTCTGCAGAGACGATCTCTGATACGCAGCGGGTCAAATAATTACAGAGTAATTATGGATCCGGATCAGCTGGTTCCGCCCATCAGAACCTCAGTCAGTGGTTCTGTAATTATTTATAAAACTGTTTCCTGACTTTAACATTCTGCTGTTGCTCCATCGCTTCTGTAACCATGGCAACAGGGTGTTGTTTTTACCTGACTAGCATTTCTAAAGCTTGAAATACCTGAACTTTGACCCCAACTCAGCTCCATGGATCCAGAAGGAAGAAGTTGAACCTTGTGATCCCCTACTCCAGCATCTCTAACAGGCAGCCAGAGGAAAAGAGGAGCAGCAAAAGCAAAGGAGGTGATGAGCAGATCCACCAACAGCTGATGGTGTCAAGAGATGTGAGAAACTTCATTGGAGAAAATCTTTTTTTTAGCTAAATAAAAGTGTTTCTGCTCTCAGCAGAGAACAATGTGTCTGCTGCTACCTGCTGTTAGCATCATGTGCTCATCAGCTACAGTCTTCAGTCAGAGGCTTCTGTAGAGCCACTGGAACACTGACTGCTACAGGAGAGCCTTTAATAACGGCTTGATGTGAGTTATGACAACATTTAACTGTGGGATAAATTCAGAAGTCAGGTTCTGAACCATCTCAGCCTCAGCAGGCGGATCGGACCCGGGACGATGGAAGTGAAACAGGCGGCTGCGGTCGGTACCAGCGGTACCACGAGCTCCCACGGGTCACGGTGGTTTTGACCCGGTTCCTCTCTACGTGCCGACCCAGAGAGGAAACCCCTGAAACCATCTGGTTCTGAAAGCAGCCTGTGTGGCGACAGCATCCATCGGTTCTGGTTCTGATCCGTGGAGAATCGGGTTTTTAAGGCAGAGACGATTCTTAGAGTTTATAGTTTAAATACAGAAACTGTAAAATGTTTTATTAGGATTTGATCTGACAGATAAACTGAGAGCTGGAAGGAGTCACAATGTTTTATTTAGAAAACTTCATTTATTTATAGATTTAGCTTCTTGTTTTGGTTTCATAACATCATTTATGAAGGAAACTGAACTTTAACTCCAGTCAGTCTGTTGAGAAACGAAGGAACAGAAAATAAAACTGTAAAATAAATCAGTAGTTAGCCCTGCTAACAAAGAGCTAGCTGTGCTAACCCCAGAGCATTAATGCTAATATTAGTTTTGCTAACGTTAAAACTTTTTATCAATGGTATTTAGCAGAAGCTAATGCGCTAAATTGAACCATGTTGATTTTCAACGAGGCTCTGAAATAATTCATCAATGTGAATTTATGTGTTTGTTTCATTAACATCCAATGAGCTAAATGCGCTAATCGTTCTGTCTTAACGTTCATTCATGTATTCATCATTTCATTGGTTCATTTGTTGTTTTATCATTTAATTAAAACTTCAGCTCAGATGTTGAACTGAAACTTTTACAAAAGTTAAATTACATTTCAGAATTTAAGCTAAGTGTGCTAAACACTAATGCGCTAAACAAAATGTTAGCTCTGTTGTTAGCGCATTAGCAACCAGCGTTTTAAAACTTGATTTCCATGGTTGTCTGGAGGCCCAGCCGGCCCGGTTCGGGTCCTGAGCGGGTCCAGTTTTCAGCTGAACTCATGATGGGGAACTGGGCTTCGTTTCTCTGTGGTTCTGGGTCTGGGCCCGCGGTGCCAGACCGGGTTCTGGTTCCCCCTTCCAGAACCAGAACCGGGTCCTGAAGTTTTATTAAATCTTGTTTCACAGAAGATCCTGAATAATTTATTGGCTCTAAATTTATTACAAAATCGTTTCTGATTCCAAAGTCCAGTTGGTTTGGTGAAAAGAACTTTTTGGTTCTGTTTGTTTCAGATGCAGAAACAGAAATAAAATAAAAGTTTTGTTAAAAAGATTTAAATCTGGTTCTGGTTGTTGGACCGAACCCAGATCATCCATCAGGTACCGACCCCAAACACAGAAACGGGTCGGACCGGGTCACGGAGCGGATCATGACCCGATCTGAAGGAACTGGGTTCAGATCAGAACCACCAAACGGTTCCGGCATCAGAACCATTTCCTGTTGTTTCTAAACTGTAAATGAAATCAGTGAAGCTGCAGCGTCATAAACAACAACATGAAACGTTTTGGGTCATTCAGACCAAAATGATTCTGAATGTTTGATCTGTTTCCTGCCAGAGGTTTTGGCTCAGAGGCACCCGGGCAGCCACGAGTCGGGTCACACGTCTCCGGCTCAAAGGCGTCTCTGTCTCTCTGTGGCTGAAGACATCCGTTCATCCGGCAGATGCATCGTCCACAGGAAATCCACCAGAACCAGAACCAGAACCGGCTCCAAACTTACAGCCTCTTCAGGAGTTCAACCTGCAGCTCATCAGGATGTCACGGCATGAGATCAAAGCAGCAGAAATCCGTCCAATCAGAACGTCTCCAGAGACCAAAACCAGGAAATGGAGGAAAATCAGAGGCAGAACCAGAAGAAGCAGGCAGCTGTGGAGGAGCTGCAGAGCCCCGCGGCTCAGGTCAGACCAGGGCCAGTAAGGCCAGTAATAAGACCATTAGGTCCCTAATGGGGCCACTAAGGTCACATGACGTATGTAACTAATGACTTGCTACCAGTGAATAAAGATTTTTAATTATTTTCCAGTCAAAACATCTGAACATTTTAAACTTTTGGATCAGAAAACAAACCAAACATTTTACTGGATTTATTTTTATAATTAAAATGCTTTCACAAAGTGTTCGATCAGCTTGTTCATCTGATCACTTTTATTGGACATAAACAGCTGAAACTGATGAAACCTAAAACTGAACTTTAGTTCAGAGCCTGTAAAAATCTCTAGAAAACCGAAAATTAAACTTTAAAAAAGAATCTAAACTACTGTCTTCCCTCTTTTTTCTACTTTTAATGAAAGTTTTGGCGTTTCGTTCCCAAACGTTTCCTTGGCTCATGAAAGGAAACTGGATCTACTGGATCTACTGGATCTATTCAGACGAGAGGCAAACACATGCAGTAGTGATGGATTCTCCTCATGATGTGGGATGAATAAATGAATGGACGGCAGGACGGCGACCCGATGCTGGACCAGGAGTCCAGGTCCCAGAACCAGCAGCGGTTCTGGTTCTGGTCCTACATGTTGGACTCGCTGTGCGCGCGCCTGTCGTTCTCCGGGTCGCTGTCCTGGGAGATCAGCTTGTAGGGTTTCTTCCTCTCCTTCTCCTCCACCACAGAGTTCCCCATCTCCACGTCTCGGCTGCGCAGCTCGTGTCGGGACAGGAACTCCACGATGCCGGCGCCGATCGAGTCTCCCAGGACGTTGGTGGTGGTCCGGAGGCGGTCCCTGACCGGAGAGACGGGTTCTGGTTAGTTCTGCTTGGTTTGCTGCGGCTCAAAACCTTCCGGTGATTCTTTAACTGGTAAAAATGACAATGTTTGAACAGAGACGAGAAGAAGAAGGAAACTCTCTGAATCGTAGAAACTATTTATACAGAAACGATTCAGAGAGAAACTGTCAGTGGAAACAGGACCGGATGCTAATCCAGGAGTCATCATCTAGTTTAGATTCTAGTTTATAACTTAGCTTATCATTTACTTTCTCCCTCAGTGAACCTGGAAGCCTTTCTGTCATCCTGCTCTGAGCAGAACCCGTCCTGAACTGGACTCTCTGGGCCTCCAGCTGAATGTCGGCTCCGTTTTCCCGTTGCCCCAGTTAGCCGAGCCGTTTCTGGTCCCAGTTTTCTAATTGAAACGATTAATTTGGGAACTAATTATGTTTCTAGGTTAAAACTTGTAGCTACAACGTTCAACGCCAGGAAGATGTGGCACGAGGCTCAGGGGACGAGGAGAAGTGTGTCAGTAGGTGCTGGTAGATGTGCAGCTGCCATTGACCTTTGGAATGACCTTTACAATGACCCCAGGGGAGTCTCCACAGCGGTGACCTTTGACCTGGCCTGCTGGCCCAGTCAGTCTGTGTTTACTGGGATCATACTCACAGGAACCAATCGACTGCGATGATGAGAGTGATGTCATCAGTAGGAAGCCCGACGGAGGTCAGTACGATCACCATGGTAACCAGGCCCGCCTGCGGGATGCCGGCGGCGCCGATGCTAGCCGCCGTGGCGGTGATGCTTCCCAGTTAGGACACAGAAACCAGTAAGTCTTACTGGTTGGGTTGTTCTCCACAGAACCGTCGTCATGGTTACGCTCGTTTACCTGATGGTGATGATCTGACCGAAGTTCATCTCCATGTTGTTGACCTGGGCAATAAAGATGGCCGCCAGCGCCTCGTACAGAGCGGTGCCGTCCATGTTGATGGTGGCGCCGACCGGAAGCACGAAGCGCGTGATCCGCTTGTCGATGCGGTTGTTCTCCTCCAGACACTTGAAGGTGACGGGCAGCGTGGCGGAGCTGGACGGGAGGGACACGGGCAGGAGGAACGCGTCAGAGGCCTGCGGTACCGACCGGACCCAGGGAACCGACCGGACCCGGGGCACCGACCGGACCCACGGTACCGACCGGACCCGGGGAACCGACCGGACCCGGGGAACCGACCGGACCCAGGGAACCGACCGGACCCACGGTACCGACCGGACCCGGGGAACCGACCGGACCCGGGGAACCGACCGGACCCAGGGAACCGACCGGACCCACGGTACCGACCGGACCCGGGGAACCGACCGGACCCGGGGAACCGACCGGACCCAGGGAACCGACTGGACCCGGGGAACCGACCGGACCGGACTGGGCTTCAGGTTCAGACAGACTCAGATCTCAGCTGAACGTCTCTGGGTCTGAAAGTCTAGATTTCCATCTCTAGATCTGAAGTTTGTAAAGTTACAGATTCAATAATTACCAGCAATAATTCTGATTATTCAGGAAGAAAAAATGAAGATTCATCTTTCAAAGTCATATTTTTTCTGATCTCTTGATTGTCTGAACCAGCAGATGAAATAAAAAATCAAATTCACTTTTTCTTCTTTTTGCAACATTTAAAAAATATCAAAATTTATCCTGATGGAAATGCAGGATGCTAACAGAGGATGCTAATGGATGAAGCTAGCAGATGATGCTAGCAGATGATGCTAACAGATGACGCTAACGGAGGATACTAACAGATGAAGCTAACAGATGATGCTAATGGATGATGCTAACGATTTAGCTAAGGCTGAAGATAAAAGCTATTTGGACGCCTGTGGCAGCAGTTCGTCCTTCAGTCGGTAGGTTGCCGGTTCAACTCCTGAACTATTCGTATTCATTATTCATTATGAATTAGAAATAAATAATAAACAATATTAATTTTTTGATCTGCCGTTGTGTCTTTGGGCAGGACATTTCACCAGCGCCACCTGCTGGTGGTCAGAGGGCCCAGCAGGTGGCGCTGGTGCTCGGTGAGTGACTGAGGCAGTGATGCTCCATGTTGGATTCATTACCAGGTCAGAGACTGCAGGTGGTTTTTAGAAGAGAAGAAGAAGACATGCAGCAAAAACCAACAGCAGGGATTTGAACCTGTGGCATGGCTTCTGCCCTGATTACTGACACATTTAATCATCAAAGCATGAAGGAAACTTCCTGACCTTGAAGACGTTCCCAAAGCCGTGACCAGAGCCTGGAGGAGCCCGGCGATGAAGATGAAGGGATTCTGCCGCGTGATGACGAAATACAGCGTTGGCAGGATGAGGACGCCGTGGATCAGCAGCCCGATGATGACGGTGATGGTGTACATGCCCAGCTGGCCTCCCATCTGCGTCAGGTCGTCCATCTCCACGATCTTCCCCGCGATCAGAAACAGGATGCCGACCGGAGCGTACCTGCCAGGAGAGGAAGTCCAGAGAGTCTGCAAGTCGGAGGGAGGCGAACGGTGCAGACGGAGATTTACCACATGATGATGGCCACCAGGCTCATGATGGCTTCATTCAGGCTGTCGAAGAAATCTCTGAGGACCTGGCCCTGCTCCTTCATGTTGCCGATGATCAGACCGAAGCACATGGAGAATACCACCAGGCCCAGAGCGTTGACCCCGTTCACCTGGCCCGGTATAGGGATCACCTCCTCCCGGGTGACCTCCATGACCTCCTGGGTGCCGTTGGTGGAGTTGAAGAGCGACTCGTTCACTGTGACCGTCACATGGACCGTCCTCTTTCCATATTTGGTCTTGAACTGTTGAGAGAGGAGAGTTTGAGTTTGATCGTCTCCAGCTGGTTCCTCAGACGGAGGTCGGGTTCTGCTCCTTCACCGGGTCTCAGTCCAACAGAACCTCTGCAGGAAGTGAGGAACAGGAAGTTCATCACAGCCAACCAGCCACCCAATCACGTCTCTCTGGACCAGAACCTCAGAGTGTCGGATCTACATCACACACACCTGAAGGAGTTAGCAGAAGCTAATGCTAAAGTCAACATGGTATTTAGCAGAAGCTAATGCTAAAGTCAACATGGTATTTACCAGAAGCTAATGCTAAAGTCAACATGGTATTTAGTAGAAGCTAATGCTAAAGTCAACATGGTATTTAGTAGAAGCTAATGCTAAAGTCAACATGGTATTTAATAGAAGCTAATGCTAAAGTCAACATGGTATTTAGCAGAAGCTAACGCTACAGTCAACATGGTATTTAGTAGAAGCTAATGCTAAAGTCAACATGGTATTTAGTAGAAGCTAATGCTAAAGTCAACATGGTATTTAGTAGAAGTTATCACTAAAGTCAACATGGTATTTAGTAGAAGCTAATGCTAAAGTCAACATGGTATTTAGTAGAAGTTATCACTAAAGTCA
>CAEGAD010029904.1:0-13350 GCA_903067055.1 Poeciliopsis paucimaculata
AGGCACAGCAAAGATACTGCGCAGAACCCTCAAACTCCCAGGCCTCTGGTAGAGGACCCGAGCTCAGAGGATAAGAACCACCCGCGGTGGGTGAGAAGGGAATTATTATTATTTTTTTTTTATAAATATATCAGTGGTCCAATATCCTTAATTTTGTGTAAAGAAACTCCATATATTGCAACTTCATTTTAGGTTCTTTATTCTTAGGCAAAACTACAATAGATATATTTAAAATGTACATTATTATTACATATAAAACTTGCACAAGTTTGTATAACTCATACTTACATTTAGCTCAATGCTAATTGTAGTAGTAAAAAAGTTTACTTTTTTGAGTTGTTTTCTAAACTAGTGTGGTACATTTCTTGCAAAGTAGGGGTATTTTAATTATGTGTCTTAAATTACAAATTTTATGTTGAATTTTATGTTCCCAGAAAAAACAACATTAGAGGTTTTTGCTGTTTCTTCAAAACCAAAAGTGGTTTATGGGTTATTTTCCTTTCATGAGAATGCAAATGTCTGCATTGATGAGACTGCATTTCTCAGAAGAATGTGTTATAATCCCTACATACACGTCAGATTTGCTTGGTGGTTTTGGGTGGAATAAAATCAAGACTGCACAGGGTTTGTTAAAGACAAAGGTGATCTACCAAAGGACGTTTTAATAGAGAAGTCTAGAATTACAGACTACTTCATTTATTTTCTGAGAAGTGAAACAAATCTTCAGAAAAATCTACTATAAAAAGAAAATAGTATATAGTAATATTCACACAAATGAAATCATACACAGAAACCTGAAATGTGCATACAGTGTAATTAAAATATATGTCAATGTACTTGATCCAAAGAGAAAGGTTCTGGTTTACTGTCTTATGAGCAATAATGTTTGGTGAACTATTCCCCCAATTTAAAGTAGTAGCTCTTAGTACTCTTCTCTTCATGTGAGGTCAAATAGAAACAAATGCTCAGGTTCTTTACTATTTAAGATGTATATCTCTTGATAATTTCAGGTTGTGAGTAAAAGATTAACTCATCTGTCACTCATTCTCAGAATGATCACAGTTTTCACAGTAATGTTAAACTGACTTCTGACAGTTTTTGAGCAGTATTACAGAAGTGCCTTTCATAAAAAAATCAACCTGTATTTTCGCTCGTACTTATGAGCAAGTTCAAGCAAGAGTGGAGGTGTTTTTGACATCCGTTTACTAAGAAGCATGCTTGTGAGTGGTTGTATATCTTGCAGGTTAATCATCAGTGTGTGGTTATTTCCATGTGCTCTCCATATGCAAACACACACTGTCATGTTCTTACCGAAAAGCTGCTGAGTTTCCGTTACCTTAACCGCAGTGTACTTTTTCCTTCAAAAAAGAGGAAATGGTCCAGATAAAGGTTAGAAAAACATAACAAAATACTTCTAGCGTAGATTTGAATTACTGAAGATAATGTTTTGCTTCCTAACTATAACTTCTATTGTAATGGAGACTGGAAAACATAGATTTCAATGTTAATCTCCCTATAATAAACAGTACAAAGAAAAACATATTTTTAGTACTTAAATCACCTTATTATCTTACAGAGCATTGTATGCTAATGTAGTTGGTATAACAACATTTACTTGAAAAGTTTAAGAAGCAAGCGCTTGGAAACAGATTTATGCAGTTCACAATGCCTATTTGAGCAAGTTTATGAGATTCTGAGCTCATTACTTCAGAAACAAATTCAAAACTTAGTGTGAGACTGAAGCAGTTTTTTCAGTGTTTGGGAACTAATCTTTGTCTCTTATTCAAGAAAAACTGATTCAAGGAGTCCAAAAATAACTCAGGAAGCCCCAGAGGCAGCAAATTCTCCAAAATCAGGAAATAGAAGAAAAACAAGCAGCAGTTTTACTTCCATATAGCAGTTCACTATATGATGAGCTGAGACAAAGATTAAAACTGTAGCCGTATTTGAGTTTATACTTACTAAACAAATCCAAAACTTGCAGCTGTACGCATCAAGACTTACTAAATATACTGGGTAGATTTGTTTTTAATTCCGTGGCACTACATTCCAACAGGAAATGAGCAGAAAAAAAAGGGACGACATGCAGAAAATTCCCCAAGATCAGGACTTAAAATCTGGACAGCTGAGTCAAAAACCAACAGCATGCATAGAGTAACCTCCAAGATGAACACTTTACCAAAACATTGTTTTACAACATGTTAGCTTCCATTCAGGGCAATTTATAAATCTATTAATGTAAGGTTTCTTTTGTGCTGTGTTACAATACGCCATGGCAAAAACGCATGAATGAAGCCAGTGCTGATGTTATGCTTGAGGAACCTGGAGAAAGTTTGAGTTACCAGAAACAACATAGTTATTGCATGATACGCACAAAATATTGACTTACCTGGAATGAACTCGCAAACATTATTATACTTAATAATAATGTTGATTATTATGTTGAATAAGATGTGATTACTGTCACATCTTTTAGCAAGATGTGACAGTAATCTTGCTAAAATGTTGCCTTTATACAAGAAATGTCAGGCTTGATAGAACTACTCCGGCTCTTAATGTGGTTTTGTCTCATCATCCAAAAAAATAGTTTGTCCTCAGTGTATAGACGGAGATGTTCTTTTGAGGAGTAGTTTGGACTTGGATTGGTTGAGCCTGAACGAATAAATCTGGCATGTGACTCAGCCTAGAGCTTGTTTTTATCTAGTAGCTGAAATCAGACACTGGGAACAGACAGCTGGTCACTCATACTACAAAAAGGATCCATAATCGATGTAGAGGAGGATATTAACAAAAAGGACTACAGCTGAACATACATGGGATCCTAACTTCTTAAAACTATGTGTGAGTATTAAAACTTTCTAACTTGTCAGTTTTAGTTACCGTCTTTATTACTACATTTCCATTAAGATTTCTTAATGGAAGATGAAAATCTTCCATTAATTGTTTTCCACCTAATGTGAGATCTGTTTGCAGGGATACCACATCCAAAGGAAGCATTGCCGGAGAAAACCAACCCAGTTATACTCTTAATTCAAGAGTTTTCTAAGCAATCCCCCTCTCCCAAACTACATCCTTGCTATTATTTCTGTAAACGTTTTGCTATTGCTATGCTTCATATTCATATGTTTCACTGATGTGGTGTTTCCCTGCTTTAGCTATGTGCAGTGCTACAACATATGAAACTTCATTTACCTTGTCATTTATATTGCTAAAAGTATGAACTTTCTACAACAACTGCTAAAACAAAAATAAAACAAAAACTTGCGTTTGTGGCAGTGGAGCATATTTTAGATCCAGCCTATGAAAATCCCAATTTCATGGTCATTTAGTCCAATTTTTGTTGTCTATCTCCTTACTCACTATAACTTTGGGCAGTGAAAATCTCTCAGTTTTATTTTTGGCACTGGCGTGGGAAACTTGGCTGAAGTCCACAGTTACGTTTTCATTTCTTTTCGCCTTCATGTCACGACCCCCACCGAAGAGCTATGGCACGTCTCTCTCTTTGAAAAGCCCTGCTCCAACTCATTGTGACTGCGTACAAAGGTGTTTCTACACCAACGGGATATTTAGTCTCTCGAATGACCTCTGGGTTTGCCTTTGGATCTCCTTCCAGTGGGCTATGACCTGGAAAACCTCAGAATGGAGTCATTTTGATCAGATGCATGAACTCCTTTAATGGGTGTTTCCTTTTTATGCAGATCCAGAAATGTGATTCCAGAGAGCAGAGTGAACTGGTTTCCTAAGAAGGAAGACAATAAGGAAGGAACTATGCGTAATAAAGTACAGCTTTGACAAGATGAGGTCTGCGTACCACTTATGAGGTGGAGCACCAGGTGAGCTCCTCCTGATCACAGGAACATCAACTGTGGGAGTCACCTGCCAGTCACACCCTGCGTAGGGAGAAGGTAGGAGCACACACACACACACACGCACGCACACCCCAGAAACACACTCCAACCACTGCACATCTCTGAGGAGATGACACACAGTGTAAAAGTTAAATGATTTATTATAATTCTTGGGTGATAAAAGACAACTAAAACAGTTTTGCTGATTTTATTGAATGCGTAGAAACACTAAGGGAACTTTGATTACGTGGCACGAGTAAGAAAGAGAATAAGAAAGTGATGTAACAAATACATGGAACAATTTTAAAACTAGGTAAAAAAAAAAAATTAAATTGAAAAATTCAAATAAAGGAAAAATAATACACAGCCACAGTCATTAAATTAGAATACCTTTGAAAAACATATTTAGGAGTGAAACACATTATGCAGATTCATTAGACACAGACTGATGTGGGCTTAATGAAAAGTATGTTTAACATTTGGTTAAAGTTATTTTCAAAAGATAATCAGTCATTTAATGAGTATGACTGTATAAGAAGAGAAATTTAAAGATGCAATAATGATTCTATGTAAATGCCTGATGGGTCTTTGACGTCTTTTTTTTTTTTTTAAATGAATTAACCAATGCATTTGTTTAAGGAACATCCTCCGTCACAACCTGAAACCACTGACCTCCTTTATGGGGAATGGTGGTTAGAAAAGAAAGAGCTAGAGTCGATGAATTTACTAATTCAAAGATCAGACAAACATGTTTCACAGAGGTGAATTAGAACCTCGCTGTCTGAACATTTTAAAACCTGACTAGATCATTTTTATGACTGATGGTTTCGGGAATGCTTTTTCCTGTCCAGCAAGCAGTGTGTTAAATTGGCCAAAGTGTGGAGAAGCAAAAATGTGAGCTGCTTTTTCAGCAGGTTTCGCTATACCAGCGTTTCTTTATTAAAGGAAAGAAGTTGATGGATGTAGCATGTGAATCCAGAGTTGCACAAAAATGATAAATAAAACAGATTCAGTGGATCTAGCGTGGAACCTTGTTAAACACTTCTGAGAAGTCACTAACCTTCCCGGAGAAATTGTAATCTAACACAGAAGGACAGTATTAATAACTCGATCCCTACAAAAAGGATCAGACTTTGTTGGTTTTATTATTACCTTTTGTTACTATATTTTTAGAGACACAGAACTTCCTCCCTTCTAAGTTTATATGTCATGAGATTTTCTTTTATGGCAATTCTCTATCTTTTTAAAGATAAAAAAGAGAGATTGTTTAAACCTATTAATGGGGAGAGTTATGAATAAGTTTTGAAGTTATGAATGTATATAAATAACATGCTTTTGAAATTACTTTTAGCTTTAAAGCTGTAGATTTTCAGAAATCCAACCCATAAGACTGAGATAGTGGGTTGGGCTTTTTCTTTTTCTTTTTTAGGGGTAAGGTGAAGTAATGCCGACTAAAAACCCACACAAGGATTCCTGTTTCACAATCGAGTACCTTGTGCACAAGCAACTTTGTGTCACGACTCACAGAGAACGACTTAATATGTTTCTGTTTAATCTGCTCATATTCGTTTTGACTCTTAACGTGTCTATTGTTGATTCGGATGCTGCAAGATGTAAGGCAGGTAGGAAAAATAACCTTTCGGGTGTTTTTTAAAAATTGTTCTTGTTCTGTGTAACGATGTAGAATTTTTTTTGCTTGTGTCTTTTTTCTGATGTATTTAGAAGTTAAACTTTTGTTTTTCTCCAACTTGTGAAATATGTAGGTGAGAGATTGAAGGAATCCTCTAGAGGCAAAATACAATGTGAGCCGTGTGGGGAAGGAACTTTTCGGGCAACACCAAAGGATTCTAAAAGTTGTGACGTATGCACACTGTGTGATGAAGGTAATAGTAAAAACCTTACCAACATGTACTGACTAAAAACTGTTCTATGAACAGCCAAAGATAACGTGTAAACATTGAATGATGCCTTCTTTAGCTTCTTTTTACAAATTAAGTCAACGACTCTGTAATCTAAATCCTAAAATGGATTATTTTTTGGGCTTTACAGAAACAGGAAGCTTTACCAAAGAGAAGTGCACCACAGTGAAAAATAATGTATGTGGATGTCGCGATGGCTTTGTTCCATTGTCAAGGGATTCAGGCGTCTGTAAATGTGATACAGGCTCTGGACTGGAAAATGGAGGTAAGGTATAGACTCAAACTAATTTCTTAGGTTCTATAATTTGATCCAAAGGCTGAACCTTAATGAAAAAAAAAAAAAAATTTCCCACTGACAGTTTGTTCAAAGTGCAAGGAAGGTTATTTCAGCAAGGAGATTGACACACTATGTCAAAAATGGAAAGAGTAAGTTTCAATAGTTGCACATCATTTGAAACCTCAAATACGCATGTAGCTAAAAGCTGTTGTTTTTGTCTTTGTTATGCTTTTGCAGCTGTAAGTCTGCAGGGATTAAACAGGCAGGAAACTCAACCTCTGACGTCGTGTGTAATGAGATGATAAATAATAGTCAAACCACTGCAGCCCCCACAGCAATCACAAAGGTTTTCCCCTCACTTTCATCAACACGTCGTCCTCGTGAGGGGGCTCTAACACAGACACTCTCGAGTACCACCACAACTACTGTTCAGCTCCCCACTGTGAGAAACACAATGCAGCCCACAAGCATTCACATAGGTAAGACTTGTCCTGCTTTCTGTCACGTTCAGATTGTAGGGTGATGTAAGCTGTAGCTGGACTGTCTCATTTTATTCCAGGTACGGCCATTCTCATTTTGGGAATTGTTGGACTGCTCGGGCTGACAGCAATGACCTGCAAGCTGCATGTTACCCCCTTCTGGCAGTCAAAACCAGCAGTACAGAGTAAGTTAAAGGCAATCTGGACTCACAGGTCTTAATTTAGTGTAAAAATATACAACTCTGGAAAACATTGAGACCACTGCACTGAAAACCTCCTCGTTATTCTGCCTAATATTGATTTCTGAACTCTTCCTGAGTTAAAACATTAGTATTGTTGTTTCTAAATGAATATGAACTTGTTTTCTTTGCATTATTGGAGCTCTGGAAGCACTGCATCTTTTTGTTATTTTGACAATTTCTGATTTTCTGCAAATAAATTCAGAATTTATGCTTGGAGTTTCAGAGACATGATGTCAGTAGTTCATAGAATAAAAAAAACAATGTTCATTTTACTCAAACATTTGCCTATAAGGAGTAAAATCAAAGAAACTGATCACTTTAAGTGATCTCTTAAGTCTTTCCAGAACTGTATATATTCATTTAAGTCAAGAACATTGATGACACCTATAGCAAAAAAGGTAATTCAGTTTTTATACTGGAATAAGATGCTAGTGTGTTTCTCCTGCACAGCTGATTGTCCACTTTAACTTGCCATAAAACAACGCATTATTTAGTAAATAAAAACATTTGTATGCATTTTGTTGAATGTTTAAGTTACTTTTTGTGTTTTTTGATACACAAAATGGTATCATATAGAATAATGGAAAATAGTGGCAAAATGTTTCCTAATTATTTTTTTCTTGATCATATGTACATTTTTGTTTGCAGCCAAGGACTCTTTGTGTCGGAGGCCAGTTGAGGAAAGCGGTGATGGCAGTGAGTCCTCTTTGAAACTTAACCCAGAGCCGTGAGATGAAGTTTTCCTTTGACAAAAATCCTCATCTGATGCTTCAGAGAGACATCCCTAGAAAAGTTTGATTTACTGCAGACCCCTCAGATCCTCCTTGTATTGTTTGTTGGGTGTTACATAAAACACACAACATCTGCATTGTAACAGGTGTGTTTTTAATCTATACTGTGGTCAAAATTTGACTGTTTGTTCTGTTGTAATACAGTGTAGGATTATTGAATTATACCTCGCTTTTTAAAACTGTGAAACTCATTCAAGGTAGACATTCGTCCTCTTGATGTAAAACTTCTTAGGAGGAGTAATTATGGCTGACATGGTGAATATGTTTTTTTTTCTCATAAGTACAGATTTGCTAACATTACCTGGTGAATTGTCTACTATATGCATTTATGTGCAGGTTTTATAGATATTCTGCTGACATTATAAATGCTCTAACAGGGCTGGGACAACTCTGAGAAATACGCACTTTGAACAATAATGTGGGTAGAAGATATAAAACGTACCCTATACAAATGTTAAAAAACCTATAGAACAAAATTTCTCTTTTTCATTTACATTGTTTTTAAGTTTCTTTGTTGTGTTATTCAGTGTTTCCTTGGTCTGTTCCAACAGTCGCATGTCTCTTTTGCACAAGATAAAAAAACAAATCTGTTTTCAGAAATATGTGGGGTTAGGGGAAGTACCACATGGAGCAAAATGTGCTTCTTTTTCCCCCCACCAAGAGTTGCCTCCTCTGTTTTCTTGTTCTGGTGTTTGGAAAGACTGATATTGTAAATGTGAAAACTTTGATGTTGTTTGTGCCTTGCTGGAAATATTTTTCAGATTAGTGCAGTCAGAGGAGTATGAAAGTTTGCCCTAATTACCTTTCACCATTTACCACATGAGCACAAAGTAGCTTCATGCCTATTTGAGTCTCAGTGAGTTGTAAAATCAACCCGAAAGGAAACTGCAGATATGTTGATTCATTCTAAGAATTGAAGGCTCCTTTCAAGAAGATGGTATTGGTTTAGGTAGGAAAAACATTTAAAAATACCATGACTGGATTAATTTTGTATTTGTTTATTGTATTTTACATTAAAATGAGCATGTTACATATGCAGTGTAAAGTAAAGTGTCCTCTATTCACATTTTTCTGAAAATGTATTATTTATTGAAATAATATCACTGTTACTGATGTAAAGTTATGAACATTTTACTTCTGCAGCTTTTGGAACTATGTATGAAAATGGTGTTTTTTTATACCGATGGCTTCTCTCTTTCTAGACAAGCGGGAGACACCACAATGGAAAAAAAAACAAAACAAAAACTATTCTCTGTTGAATCCGAAATAGTTTTCTTGCTCACGTTCAAATTAGTTCTATAAGGGATGGGGCGCCCTCATGTGGTATGTAAAGTTCAGGCACTGTAAAAATACAAAACAAAAAGGAAACATCAGAGACTAGTTTGGGTTTTTTTTTTTTATAGAAGTCTGGGATGCTTTTTACTACCTCTAGTTTAAAATCTAGAGCTGGATAATAACATGAAAAATCACCTTGTTCGTGAAATCATATAAAAGAGGAGAAATTAATGGTTTTCTGGAATGAAATCTTCCCAGATCAATATTTTAAGTGTTCTAGAAAAGTTGTATTTTTTTACATTTTATTATTTACCATTGTTGGATAGATTTGCAAACGGTGTGACTTACCTAAGGTCCTATTTAGGCAAGAACCACCATGGCTTCTAAATGTGAAGGTCTGCTGCAGTCAGAACAACAGATGAAAGAGTTCCTCCCCAAAACTGCCTGAAAATGTCACTGGTCCAGGAAGTTGGTGTGCAGTTTCAGAGAAATTAAGCATACCTTACACGGAACAGACCTGTTTGGGGTTTTTTGAGTTGTAGCCGGACTTAATAGCACCTGAAGATAAATCTCATCAGTTCATGTGTGTCTATATATATATTTCTGGGTTTTTTTTGTGTTTTTTTTTTACCCAGGTTGTACGTTTTTTCTTAATGTGTGTGTACAACAAACTTGCGTTTATATTCTGTATATTATTTGAGTAAAAATGTATTGATCTCTGAATAAGTCTTTGTGACTTTCTTTGTGATATTTCTGTAAATTTAAGACTGTTATTGGTGTGCTTTTTAAATTCTTATTTTAAGTAGTTGATTAACATTACAATATCCACTGTGCACATCACAGTATGGTGCTTTTCAAATATTCTTCTGTTACCAGTTGAACTTGACCTTATTATAATCACACTGATCATACATAACATTATGATTACTTAAAAAGTGAACATAAACAGGACCCTAGTTTTGGTTCCCTACTCACAAAAAAAAAAACACAAAAAACCCCCCAAAAGGATAAAGTACACTTTTCAAGCTGTCTCTGGTTAGAACTTATGGGCTAAGGTTCATTATTATCATTTTCTTGTTTTCAAATAGCTACATAATGGAAAATAATCTTATCTTTGCAAAAATTCATGTCAACTAACATGAACTCAATGATTTTATTTTAAAAGTTAACATTTTAAAGACATCAAATATTTGGATTTGATTTGAGGACTATACTTGGTTGTTCTTTTAATCTATTTCTAACAACTGGACCAGGATATATCAGGCAACAAATGAATATTTGATCATCAAAGGTGTTGAACATAAGGAACATGGGCAGATAGTTATCATTTCCAAAACTGCAGTTCTTGTGTCCATGTTTATTAAAAATGATGCTTAGAGGAAGATGTGAACAGGCATCAACATGGTGGCTGACTAGGGTTACAAAAGTCAAAGTAATGTAGCTCAAACTGTTGAAGAGGTTTGTGATGGTTCTAATAAAACCTTCACAGCATGGATCACAGTTTGTTATTGCTGCACAGGCATGCATCAATCAGTGGGTCCATGCCAATATGATAATCTTTGGGTTTGTAAATTTTGATTTTATGGTTGTGGATTTTCATGTCTTAGCTCCAATTGTGTTTTGAATTGTGGTCCCTGTTGCGTTGTGGTCGCCCGCTTCATTTCATGCATTCTGTTCCATTTACTTCCTTTATTCTTGTGAAGCCTGTCGCTGCGATCCTTTGTCACCTTTGTTTCAGTATCTTTAGTTATACATAGAGGAGCAAATACAAAGAAAGGTAATTAAAAGTTGTCAGTTAACTAAATATTTTTTTTTCAGCCTGACAAAAGAAAAGCTAATCTGGAAAAAAAAACTTGCATGTTTGCAAACAGAAAACTTATGCAGTAGGTGCAAGGCAACATAAAGCATATATGTTTTTTTCTGATTAGTTATACAAATCTCCATTTTCTCACAAAGGAAAAATACCAGAAAAAGGTTGGGTAAATGACACTCTTCAGTGGATTCAATGAAGTGAAATTTATGGTAGGCTTAAATGACATTTTTTGGTTTTCTTAAACTTTGACTCTCACACAACTTTTGAGCTCAAGAATATAATTTTCATTTATACATAATGCCACTATCCTCTTTTTCTTGTCTTACTTGATATTTCTGACACAGAAATATACAGAAATATTTATACAGGGGCATAAAATCTGCCTCTAAACTGTTGTTTCATACCTGTGTGCTTCAGTTTTGCACTTTCTAGTTGCATGTGAAGAGACATTTCATGGGCTCTGCCAGGCATCGCCTGCACTATGAGCTACAGAAGGGGGTGTCCATGTGTATGGAAGAAATTGCTTCCACAGTGTCATCACTGCCATTTGTGGTTTTACACCGACAGACTCCTCCGACTACTGTTTGAGTTACGTAAATGCTAGTCATTGACTACGTCACATCCTAAAAGAGGTGTTTCGCTGCAGCTGTCTGCATGTGTGGTTATATAATCTCTTTAAGAAACTGAAAAGAGAACGTTGTTATCTGTGGTGGCACAGCTACAGATCATGGCGTTTGAAACAAGAGCAAACTCAGACTGAAGCAAAACAGGAACAGAGAATCAGACAAAAGAATTACTGTAAATGCATGGTAATGAGAAAAGAATGTATTCGGCCCAATGAAGCACTGAGGCATTGCCATCTGTCAGCTTGATCTCCATCTGTGGGAATGGCTTCAGCATATAAGACACACACACTCAGAGTACCAACCTGGAGAACAAACAGAGACTGTAACTCTGCCAACACAGACAGAAACATTAGAGAAAGCAAGTATTACAATAAATTATTCAAGAAAAATAATGGAGGTTTCAACTACTTAAATTTGATTGATAAACTACACCAATTCCAGATGCCAAACAGCAAATGTAGTTAGCATTTTGGGAGCTTAGGCACCTGAACATTTCAAACACAGACAGTTAGGTTTTTACACTTTAGTTTATTGCTTTTATAAATCGTGGAGGTTGCACTGGTGCTACTGGGAAAAAAAGTTTGTGACACAGACATAGATTGGACCCATATCATAGTCTAAGCCAAACAGAAATATCACTTCCAGTCTGGTTCCTTTGTGTTGCGCTGTTGGTAATTATGTTGTTCTATCTGTGCCTCTGACCTCAGTGCACAGCCACCAACCTGAGTATGCAGTGACACTAATGCACATGTCTATGTGAACAAACAATTTGTCAAATGTGCACACAAACCTCACACATAAATGTTCTGTCATGTACTCCACTCCGACTCTCCTCGTGTTCGGCCCGATGTATCTGTTTGAAAGTTAGCAAAGTGCGTGTAAATGAACCTCTTATAATGCCTCCTGGTTCTAATACATATAGAATTGAAACACTGAAAAAGCACATAAAAAACTGTTCTGCCCAAGAGACCAATTTAAATAAGATACTTGTCAAATATTTGGGTGCATCAAACTTTTGTGCTGGTGCAACCAAAAAATAAGTTAAGTACATTAGAGAAACCAGTAGAGACAGTAACACCAGAGAAACCAGTGGAAACAGTAAGACTAGAGCGCTGGGACTTACTAATTTCTTAGGTATCTACAAATTATTTTACTTGTAGGAAAAGGTTTTTCTCTGTACCAGTGAATAAACAAAACAGGCTCATTGTTAGTTCTAATGATATTTTTGACTCTAAATTAACTGATATAGACTATTGCATAGATTTGACAATGCACAAAGGAAATCCCCATGTGCTCACCCTTTCACAAACATACATCACAATCTGGTTGGTTTTCAAAGCCAACTACATTGTGAGTATATGTGCTTGAACAATGAAGCAGGTGGAGCAACCACTCCCCAGTGGGTCATGAAAATATGTTGTTTTTTTATTTGTTTACATGCAAATAAGCATGTAAACAAGCTTATTTGCAATACAGTGCCTGTATCGGATATTCTTTTATTTGCTTTAGTGCAGTTGTGTGGGTATGATGTGTTCTTTATTATATGCTTCAACACAAGTTTCAGCAGAGACAGATTTGGCCTGATTTTTTTATTTTATTTAGTTGGGTGGGTGCACTAAAAAGTGTAGCTTCTTATCCCTACACCTTGAAGTAATTGGGCAGGAAATCATGTGCAAGGAACATATTATTAAATACGAAACTGTTGGGTAAATTGTTTTATTATTATCTTATATTTGTTTGTTTCTTCTATATTTTCATTTACTCTTATAATGATTTGTTTTATATGTTTACTTTCATTCTAGCTTAGGAATGTTTCTGTGTCTTTGCTTGTTTAACCCGGGTGAGAGTTGTAAAACCATCACTGAGGAGACGTACGACAGAGCCGAGTCCTCCTGTGCCTGGGACGAGATAATCTAATACTTGAGGCCTTGTTTTTGTTGTATATTGTGATTTGTCCCTGACTCTACAACTGTGTGATGAACTTTTCAACTCCTCCCATTTTCATTGTAGAGTCACTATGTGATAGGGATTCCTGAAAGCAATAAAAAGAGAGGAGCAGGCAAATGTGGTTTCAGAGCGG
>CAEGAD010029926.1:0-47755 GCA_903067055.1 Poeciliopsis paucimaculata
ATTAAAAATTTTATCTTTGTACAAATATTAAATTTATATTTTTTTCATATTAAATTTAATAAATAAAAAAAATTTTTTTTATATTTTTCAAAAAAAAAAAAAAAAAAAAAAAAAAAAAAAACATGGCTATCTACCTGGACTGAACAGCTCAGGTGGGAGTCTCTTCTGACAGAAACATAACTAGTTTCACACTTGAGGATCTGTCGGGTTTGGAAGAGTGGCAAGAAGACAAGCCATGCAGGACAAAACAACAAGCAAGTAGAAAAGGTGCTCTGGTCATTTGAGACTGACTGTGTGTGTGCTGAAAATAAATTATTTTGCAAAAAAGAATAGACATAATGTCACCTTAGATGTACAAAGCTGGTGGAGACATTCCCCAAAGGACTTGCAGTTGTCTTTGAAACAAAAAAATGCTCTAAAGAATGTTGACTAATGCATTCTCAATAATTTTTTTAAAGTTTATTGAAGTATTGTTTTAAATAGTTTAAGGTTAATGAATTCATTTTACAATGCTGAGGTGTTGGCTGCATCACGAGTTTCCGCTGCCTACTCCCTTCACACAGCACTCTCCACGTGAAGCGATTCAGGTCAAACGTAGCCATCTTGGCCCAAAAAATGTTGCGCCGCTCCGCTCATCATGCATTGGTACATTGACTCAGAGGCACAGTCACGTATGCATTTTGTTTGTACTGAATGCAATCAGTGTCAGTTTACTAAGCCCATTTATAACAGGGCTGGATGTTTGTCCTGAGGAAAGACGACGCCGACGCGCGCACGCATGGACACTCACACACCCGGACAGATCCCGTCCAAATACAAATGTAGGCAGTCAGGTGTGTGACAAGCCTCTTGTGTGCACGTCAAGGGCAATCACTGGAAGGAAAGAACATACGTGGCCCCTCCTCCTTACGTCCTGAAAGCCCACACGCAAACCACACGTGTCCTTGAGGTGTACACATTAGCAAAATACATTTTCTCTCATCCTCACTCACAGCAAGATATTCCCGTCAGACGAGAGAAACCCACCTAACCCCTGCTCAAGGACACAGCCTGCAGCCACGAACCAGCCTGAGAGGGCTCTGCGTTGCCAAAATGAGCAATAGGAGGAGCAAAAGATGAAGAGACACAGAAATGGTTGTCAAGATCAACAACGATTCAGAAGATAAAGTGGGATTTGAGTTGACTTACACATAAGACACAACAGAAAAGTAAAGTAGGTAGAACAAGAGGAGGGAAGATGACAAAACCACAGGATGATTCAAAACAGAGGAGTCAGTTGAAAGAAGAAGAGAGGAGATTATTCACTGTTCTGGGTTAAAAGAGATGCTGTTGATGTGGCGTTTACGCCAAAAAGACATCAAAAAGCTTAATGAATGAGGACAATGAGAAAGAGCGTGAGCTGGAGTGAATTACGAGCTCACTGGCAGCCGAGAGAAAGAGAGAGAAGAAGCGGCAGACAGACACATAAAACGATGGAGAACGAAGCGTGGTCTGCCACGATAGTTTGGCCCGTGAATGGAGGGTGAGCTCACCAAATCATGGGAAACGACCAGGGAAATGAGATACTAATAGGGGTCCCCAGAGTGATGTTTACTCTCTGGGTTGTTGCCCTCGAGGATAAAACTGTGTTGGTCCCAGCAGAGCAGCAGAGGAGAGGGATGCTTTTTGATCTCTGTGTGCACAGCTGAGCAGCAGGACTCAGCCCAGTCACTTTGTAGGCCCACCTGACAGATTTTACAAGCTCATGTGCATGTGGTTCTTGGAGCGAATTCTAGTTTAACACAGTGGAATCAGCATTTGGTCAAAGCAAGGTTCTAATAGGTGTTTTGATATTCTGTCGTTACAAAGTTTATGATCTCTTGAAATTCATACATGGTTTAACGCAACGAATTGTATCGGCTTAAGTAGCTCCAGCTGCAGCTCTTCACCAAACAGCTAGAAGCCCTGCTAGTCTACTATCTGGTGCTGAACACTCTGTACGGCTGGTTATCAGTGTTTTTTATGCAAATATGGCTTCCAATTGCTGCAAGAATTTAGTGGAAATTGTAGAGAGAGGAAATGGGTGAAGTTATGTTGCGGTCAGCTAAATGGTGAGCTAAAGCTAAAGCTTTGGGAATTAGGAACAGATTTTAATAATAACTATGTGATGAGCAAGCTGGTATGCTGTACGAACAGGTTTGGGGGGCAATTACTTCTTCACATAGAGTCAGGTTGCTTTGTAAAGTTTTATTTTGAAACAAAATCCTCATTAAAAAAACTTCCTTTTTTCATTCACTTGGGTTATCTTCATGTAAAAAAAAAAAAAAAAAAAATCATATTTGTTTTATGATCTGTAACATCCAGTTTGTAAATTGAAAATGGAGAAAAGAATGACAAAGCAAATCCTTTTTCACGACACTGTGCTTTGAAGGTGTCCTAAATGCATTATTTTCCTTTATCATGGACGATGCAGTTAATTACATCGGACATTGGGCCTTTATTATGTTCTGATCTCTAAACATGTATGTTCTGTTTCAGCAATAAAAGATCCATATTACATGTACCTTTACCATTAAAAAAAAAATAAAAAATAGCATTTTTAAATCATTGTATTTCGAATGTTCTTCAGACACCAAAACCGCGTATAAAACGTGAATTAATGGCTCATTAACCACACTACCAGACTGTTAACCAGCAGAGGATTGGTTACTGAAGGTTCATTGAGTTCCTCACTCTGCCTCTAAGATTGCGTCCTGTCAACCTATAGTGGAAGGTAAAATTAACTTCTTGTATTATTTTTCAGTGATGAAGCAGACGCCAGTAGGCTTGCAAAAAAAGAGCTTCATTCTATTGTTATTCATGATCAAGCAATCTGAACTCTTCAATTCGACTTAATTTCTGACCCTTGACCTGAAAGAAAATAATCCACTTCTTTTTCCAAAGGAGAAATTTGACTTTAAATTGAGAGGAGTTGACTCTCGCCCTCGGTGCTTTAAACTTTCCTGTAAGCTACTGAAGCAGATATTGAAGGTCATAGCCTGAAGATGCCAACGGAACAACAGTTTGCTAGAAGTGACCTTGTTGTTCCCAAACTCACACACACACATCATCCTTTCCATGTCTGTGCCCTGAGATCCTTTGTTGTGCAAACACAACAAAGTGAAAACCAGGATTTTTCGTTCTTTTTTTTTTTTTAATCAAAATTTGATGATGATATATTGTTTGTTTTTTTTCTGTTGTTTTTGAATCCCAACATGTAATAAATAGAGATTGACTATCAGTGAGGAAATTAGTCAGAGACTTCAACTAGGTAGTCGCTCACAGAGAGTCCAAACCCAGATGGACAAAACAACTTGAAGTCCTAAGGGAGACTGAAGTACACTATTATATATACAAAGTATACATTAAAATGCATAAAATTTTCAAAGTAATATGTTTTATTTGGAAGGCAAAGGTGCTTGAGCTTCTCCTACTTTGTATGTCTCAGTGTTGTGAAAACTGCTGAAGAAAACCTTGCAGGAACTGATTGATGCTCCAGACGGTTTTTGCCTCTTCCTAAGCAGATTTAACTGTGAAAATCCAACACAGAGAACACACATCAGGCCACACTTGTTTGATCACAACAACCACTTTGCAGTAACTTTGTGCATCAGAGTGTGGAAAGTCATTAATGTGGTAACCCATTTGGGTCTGGATTGTGTCAGTCCAAGGGGGATTCTAGCAGCCTGTGTATAACACAGTATCAGCATAAAATATTAATGAGATTAGAATGAAAACATCTTAAATGAATGAAGGTGAATGCCATCTTTCACATGACTTTATCATACTCCTTTGCCATCCTGCTCACGCTCAGAGTAAAACAAATCCTCATCCAGTCGTTTTTGTCACAATCTCAGTTTTTTTTTAACTATATCTTTAACCAGGGGCAGATGCACAAAGGTATTTGCAGCTGTTAAATGTGTGCAAACCTGAGTTTAAGCATGCTTGGAACTAATGCTCCTGAGTGCTGCATTGAACAAACAGCGTCTCTCTTGCAGCGTCTGCATTTAGGGGAAGCCCTGCCATCCTTATGTAAATTTATGTAAATCACAGCCAGTGTGGATTCCTGGGCCTTGTTGAAGACCAAAACAATTTGCTTTGCGAAGATTGTGAGGGGTAAAATTGCATTGCAGAAAATCTAAAATAAAAAGAGAAAAAGTAGACATGATGGAGAACGAACACATTGCCAAGGCTGTTTTTAATTTATTGCTGGGATGGATTCGTGCAGAGGTATTTATGTTGTTACGACTGGCTCAAGGTCATAACAAAACGGGAGGCCATGCAGTGGTTAAAGTGCAATAAGAGGAATATTTATTAACAAAAACAACAATAGATTGTGGATGTCAGTATCAGTGGTGTAGGTCAAATGATTGGATGTGAGGTATGAGTGTATATGGAAGTGTTGAGGTGCAAAAACAAAGACAAACTCAAATGTGCAAAAAGGAGGGGAGCCGAGGCCTGGCAGCAGATCACCACAAACATCAAGCGGCAGAGTGGACGCCAAAGGCGACCCAGAAGGTGGAGACTGCTAGGTTTAAATGCTCCGTGTTCCAAATGAACAAATCAGCAGCACCTGTAAAGGGGAGGAGCACAAAAACAGGCAAGACACCTGCAACCCAGCCCTTAAGGCCCAGGGCCGTAACAATGTATTTTAGTCAGACTTATACAGGTGATAACATTTGTAGTTTTGTTTATACAACTTGCTTCCACAGACGTCTTAATAAACCCAATAAATGTAAATATGGGCAATAAGAGTTGGTAAAATTTTTTACTAGAAGATATGGCATATTGTCTTGTCTTTCTCATTTTGAAGAGTGGCCAAAAGAAACAGCCCACATCATGATTATTGCCATAAAAAAAGTAGGACAAATATAAAAAAATTTTTTTTAAACAGAATTATTTCTGGAAAAGGCAAATCTTAGTTTGCAAGTCAGACATGGTTACTCATAAAACAACAGATATCAATAAAAATATGTGAAGATATCTAAGAGGCAGTGTTACCCCCTTATGCTGCAACAACTTCAGCAAGAAGCTGCTTATAGCCATCGTCCAGTCGGCTCAGTTTGAAGTTCAGTGAGTCATCTTCACCACATGTACATGTCCAATGAGCTATTGAGCTCCGTGAGCAAGAATACGTTTTTGTGACAATAACTATAGAACTGTATTAACTGGTTTACAGCTTGCTGTAGTAATTAAAAAAATGTGTGTGTAAAGCAGAGTGAGAAAGGGAGTTTGAACATTTGTTAATTTAGTTTTTTATTAGAATGGAGACCGATTATATAAAGTCATCGTGCCAAGGCACAATACAAAGAGGAAGGAAGAGGCTAACAGCAGACAGTCTTGAAAAGGAGTGGAAAGGGGGGAAAAAAATCAAAGGTCTTACAGAACTCTTTTTTATTATCTACACTCAAAGAGTTTACTTTATCTCTAAGAGCCACTGGAGGTCCATTTTATTATTAAGAATGAAGCAGCTGAGTAAAAAAATAACTAATGTCTTCTATCGCCTATTCACGCTTGGCTTCATAGCGGCTAATCCTTTAATTGGTGCAGCAAGGCTGCCTGAGGTGTTCTAGTCTTGAGTGAAAAGTCCTATGAAGTGGAATGCAGAGCATCATCTTGATGAATTATTCATACGGGTAGTCTGCTTTCAAATCATAATTGTTTAAACGCAGCTGAGGTAACTCAAAAATCATGTAGACCTCTTGCCAAAGTTGACTTATTTCAACTGATTTTAAAGTTACGAAAAGAATGACAAGTTCCAAGGTGCATATTTCCTACCTTGCACTTTACAACAAGACGCTTTTATTACGGTCAATCCCACAAATCTCTCTCGGCTGAGAGCGAATTGCTGTATAGCTCTTTATCAGTTGCTCGGCTTACTGTACTGACTCTGCCTTTTGGCAAACTTGTCATCATTTTAAAGTGACTTACACTGATAATTCAAACCTTTCTTTCAGTTTAACGAGCCCACTCTTTTATTCCTAACCTTTTGCACAGAAAAATTGTCGAGTCGAGCATTAATGCATACCTTGGAGAGCAGCCATGGCGACAAACTCATCTTTAAGAGCTCTTGTGACTCACAGTGTGTCAGCAAAACTATCATCAAGCTGCAAAATAACACCAAACTGTGGAGGTAGTGTGATATCAAGAGAGCTAAGGTGTCTAACTGTGTGTGGGTTAAGGGAGTACAAATATGATGCCAGTGTGTGGCTTCTCAATTTTCCCTGTTCATATCTGTGTCCAATTTTCTCCAGCTACATAATAAATATGACTGTCCATGGCTGTGGGAAGTCAGGAACAAATCTAGGAATCGATTTAGTTTGGGATTAAGTGGGAGGCTTACAGCAGGAGTCAAAGCAAACCTTTTCACATTTTCCCCATTTACAACCTCAAACTATAATAAATGTTACCAACATGAAGTAGGGCATAATTGTGCAGTGGAAGGTATTATATTTCAAAGTATCGTTATGACAATACTTTGAAATAAAATCCAGAGCAACAGTTGGTTTCAGAATTAGTTATAGAGTCCCCCAGTGCATTATGGGCTCTCAGTGTTTTCTTCCTTTCTTCCTCAAACAAAAGGACACTGAAATATTTGTATTTCATTTGAAAAAATAGTCTTAGTAAACGTGAGAACTGATTGAATCCCATTATTCTGCTTCCTTACTCCCACAGCCAGTAAAAGCAGCACAAATAAGATAATTTTTAAGCAACAAAAATAGAAGAAATTAAAGGACATCTTATTTTAGACTTATTAGTTCAAAGGTGATGGTATTAAATTCAAGTTATAATGCCCTTGTGCTTTGGTGAGAGTGGAGAACAGATGGCTTACACCTGTGTGAGTCCCTTTGGGAGGCGTGACGGATGATCCTGTGAAGGTGTTGTGCTGCTGTTGGTAAATGCAATCATTCAGGATTTAGAGTTTCCCCTGGCCATTATGTCCCCCACAACACTCTGACACATCCAGCTCCTGTCCAAGGTAGAAAGAGGTTTGGGAAATGTACAAAACTGTTCTCTGGGTGGCATGAGGACTGGATTATGTGACCAAATAAACAGCAATAGAGTGCTTTAGTTATGAACAGAAGAAGGACCGGCCAACTGGACTCAGCAAATGTTAAAATGTATCGATCTTATCAGGTAGAATCTGGACCATGAAAATGTGTCCCTGAATGGAAAATTGTTGTTTCCAAGAGTCTGAGGTTCACATTTTTTCAACCAAGCATTGTAATTAGACCACAACGTTTTCTATATTTCTACTTGAAAATTATCTTTCTCTGTCAAGGTTCATGAAGTTTGTGGTGGGGCATGAATTGACAATGAAGCGACTTTTATTGCCTTCATAATAAAAGACTTTTCTTTTATTGAAATGCTTGGATTATGCTAGTCGATAGGAAAGAGCTTTGAACTTAACGATTTACTTTTACAGTTGCGTCCCCAGTAACAAAGCTAGTAACAATTAAAACAAAAACCAAATAAAATAAAAACATTTTCTTCTTATGTGGTTAACTCGGACTAATTCCCCATATTTTGTAATTTTTGACAGCTTTACAAACACAGTAGCACATGTTCTGTGTGCTTAATAATTTTCAATGACAGTATGGAAAAATTCAGGTTTTAGCATTTCTTTTTTCATCATGAGTATTTAATGTTTTTTTTTTTTGTTGTTGGTTTGTTTGTTTGTTTCTTGCGAATGTTGCATTTATTTTTGTCTCTCAATGTTTTTTTCTTTCTTCACATTGATTCATGACTCCTTCGCTTTGACTTCCAGGAAAATATTCCTGGTGGAATAAAATAAAGTGCATATTATAAAAATGTATGGTTTAGGTGAGTAAAGTGAAAGTAGGTGAGGATAAAATGGCAGAAAGTGGGTGTGATTTGGCTATGCCAGTTTTTTTTTTTTTTTAGCAACACAAACACCAGCCAAGTTTTCTTTAAAACAGTATTTTGTTCTGTGTTATCAGCCTCTTCCACAGCTCTCTTTACTGCAGAAACTAAAAGATGACATTTTTTTTTTTTTTTTTTGTCCTTTAATATCCTTCAGTTTCAGTGAGGAAATCATAGATTTTTGGGGGGGGGGGGTTTGGAAGTACTCATGCTCCTCAGCAATCACACAGCTTGTGATTATTTCTGAGAAGAGCTCTCACCTGCTCGGCTACTCTTGGAAGCATTTTGTGCTGCAGATGCTTGCTTCAGAATGCCGAATGCACTGGCAGGCTTTAATGTAGAGCTTTCTTTTGTTCACCCCCCCTCTTCTTCTCTTGCATTCATCTGGGCGTGTGTGTGTTTTGTATGAAGGCTGTGCGTGTGCGACATGGACAGACTTGGACGAAATGAGTTCATTGGGGAGGTGAGAGTGGCCCTGAAGAAACTGAAAGAGGGTGAAAACAAACGCTACAATATGGGCCTGGAGAGAATCGCACAGGTATGAATAACATCAAAAACGTGTGAAATTAAAAATCTAAATAAAATTCATTATGTATAAGATAACAATTTCTGATTTTTTGTTTTTGTAAATCTTTGACCAGCTGGTGCCAAATTTTTTGAATTCAGAATTTTCTTTAAGAACTAGAACATAGAAAGATGTTGGATTGTAATTGATTACACACATAGTAGGGTTTTTTTGTTGTTGTTGAGATAGAAACAACGAGATTTATTTTTACCAGTATCCGTAGAGACTTCCCATTAACTGGGATTTGTTTGCAGTTAACCCAAAGCAGAAACACATTGACAGTTCTTAAGTATTCGTTTATCCTACATTGTGTGGTTGTTGTAACATTCACCGTTATCATCTCATGTCACGTTTTCCCAACATCATGCAGCCCTTGTTAAAAAAACAAAATGTCCAAACAGAAGAATTTTGTCTCTTTTCAGAATAAGGAAACTAACAATCAGCTGGTGGAGCAGGGAGCAGTCGTGGCAGAGGAAGAGGTAATTACAACATCGTCTTCTTCACCATCGATATGTAATATATCATGTTTTGGAAAAAAAAAAAAAAAAGATCTTAAAAAGTGTAATTGCACACCTTTAATCTGAATCTGAAGCATGAACTTTATTAGTCCAGGAGAGCAATGGAACCACTCTGATGGTCAGAGCATGTCAGCAGTGTGAAAATGACACCAGTCTGGTGTTTTACTCCAGTCATGGCCTTCATCTAATTTCTCTTCGTGATTTCGAGACAGAAGCTAATAGTCTCTGGTCTCTGATTAGTTTCGGATTCTGGTTCACCCCGAAGATTAAAGCAAGAGGAGAGTAGTGCCTTTTAGCCAGACTCAGATAAGGCATGTAATTACAAGGTTTAATTTGAAATCTCCAGGCATACACAATGGACTAAATGTAAAAGTATCAAATAAATTCCTAATGCTCCTTTTAATTACTTTGGGTAAATTATTTTTGAAGAAACTTGGTGTAGTTGTGTGACATTTCCAGTCCTCCAAGCGGGAGAGATCAGGGTGTGTCTGAAAACTATTTGTGTTTTGGTTGCCCCCAGCGTGGACGCATCCTGGTGTCACTGTGCTACAACATAGAGAAGGGCTGCCTGCTAGTTGGTATCATACGTTGTGCCCATCTGGCCGCCATGGACTCCAACGGCTACTCTGACCCATTTGTCAAAATGTAAGTCAAGATCCACAAAAATATTGCGTGCAGATATTTATGTATTTGCTCTTGAGTTAAAAAAATAAAAAAGTTAGAGGTTGCTGAATTTGATGTTCAAATAAGCCTTTTTTTTAACTAAAGGTTTGTATAAGTGGAGAGATAATGAGTAAATAGTTTTTTTTTTCCTCTAATTTTTAATTTCCTTGATAGAAAAGTAGTAGTTTTGAAACTAATAGAAAGTGAAGATGCATTAATGCATCAAAGCATCCGTATCTTTGGTTCATTTTCATTAAACTCTGAAAAGATCATCAAAGTAAATACTGTTGCATCAGATTCTTGTCTTTAACCATCCAGTAAGAGTGAATTAAAGGAAAATTCTAGTGTAATTATTATTATTATTATTATTATTATTATTATTATTATTATTATTACTGAAGATTAAGTAAATTTGTGAACCATTACAAAATGTTGTGAAAAGTGTCAACCTGCTAATCAGAACGGATTAATCTTGATGAGTTATATTACTGAGGGGGAAACAGAGCTTTAATCTATCATTTGGAGTTCTTCATTTGATCCCGATGTCTGAAGTTAAATGCCTCCACATAATATTTTCTGGAACCTGTTCACCAAAAGATTTGGTGATTCTCTCACCATATCTTTCTCACCAAATTATGCCGCAGACATGTGTTAAGCTTACATGTCTGCAGCATGTAACTGTGAGCTCTGCTGTGTGTTTGCCCGGACCTTCAGACATTTGAAATCCTACATGCAACTTTCTGTAATCCTTCAGTGACATATCCAAAATAATAATTTTCTCCTCAATAATTATTTTAGCAGTCTGACACAACTTTAACTATTCTAATTCCTCAAATTGATTATGTGTTGTTCATATGTTTTGTTCTTTTCTGTTTCTAATAAGAAAAAGAAAGTAAGCTATATTGAGAAGGCAGACTCTCCAAATGTCACAATCTATCTACTAGTTGTTAAGGAACTTTCATAATTGTTTTTTTTTTATTTTTTTTTATTCTGGATTAGTTTGTCGGCGTCTCCTTTGTTTTCATTTTGGGTACAAATTTTAAGTTTTCAACACTCTGAAAGCTGATACAACGAGAATTTTAGGGCAACTAGGATTTCTAGTTTTTTGTTTGCACAAATCACAAATAATCTATTTAATATAATCTGTAATCAGTCTAGAATATTTTGTCTCAGGTCTCTATTATAAAAAGTTGGTTGAACTTATTGAGGTTACTTTTAAGAGGTCTGACTGAATTAAACCTTTAGAGGAACAGCCTTTTGTAGAAACCATTTTCTGTTTTTGTATCACAGTCACTTCTGCTGAGATATCTCAAAGATATTTTGGATGTAGTTTTGTAACTCTTAACACTTTAAAAGGAAAAAGTGAATAAGAAAGGGTAGTGTATGCAGCACTATCCCATATATGCATCTATTTCCATTTTCTCAGGGCAATGATTGGTTGAGAGGTAATACATTAATGGTCACGCTATCTAATCTGGAAAGCTAACCTTCTCTGGACCAGCCAGGAAATATTGTGACATTTTATTATCACAAGATCTCATTTCATCGCATCAGGTTTCTGCTCTTCTTACAGGTTTTTTTCATCTGCTTAGTATCTCATCTGTTCACTCTCCAGTAATAGCTATCCCCAGTATTTTGTGACCATAGTTTTTTTTTTTTTTTTTTTTTTTTCTCTCTGCCATTTTCAGTTCGGTTAATTTAATTCAATTGCTTATTTAATTCAGTTTTCAATTAAATGTTATTTCAAGGCACTTTACAAAAAATAGTCAATCCAATCATCCAGATACATTCAAATTGAAACTGACGGGAAATTTTAATTTGATTCTAATCATCAAACAATGCAGTCAAGTTCAGTTTATTAAATAAATTGATTTTAAAAATAGTTTTATAATAATAGCCTACTCTGTTACTGGTCTGGTCTCTTGGTTTCGTTAATTAATGCAAGCAGAAAGTCTGGTTAATTTTTTTTTTTTGTCTTTGCATCCATTATTCTGGGCATCATTCATCTATGACGTAATTATTCTCCCATAAGATTGAAAAATCTACCTAAAAGTGTTTTTTAAGCAATGATCAGACTTCAACTCTGATGGAAATATATGCTCTGTTCAGAGATCATGGTTTCTAACGGAACAGGAAGTTGTACATGGTTTTTAAAATTGTGCCATGCATTTGTATTTTGACACTGCACTAAATAAAATTTAGTGTCTCTAGTTGCTTTCAGAGTCCACCTGTGTGTGTTTCAGTCTTCCTATAAATGCAGCTCCTCTGCAAAAGTCTCAGATGTTTGTTAAAGGACATCAGAGAACAAAACAGCATCATGAAGCCCAAGCAACACAGCAGAGAGTAGTCATAACACTACTCCCCAAACCTCTGACAGAGTGAGATCACGTTTATCTGAGCTAGCGTAAGTCTCCTCAAAACACTGAAATACACAAAAGAGAAGCGGTAATGCCTTAAGCTCTGCAAACCTGAGCCACTCTAACTGTGAGACGTGGATGGTGACAGAAAAAAACCCCACATAGCTCAATCTCTGATCAGTTTACTGTCCTGGAAAACCAACAGTTCCCACTCAAGACAAATTCCTCTGTAACCAAAAGCACCTCCAGGAGTGGGAGGCTTCCTGGGAATAGCAGTTTATTAAAGCTCAACTACAAAAGAAGTTTTCTGTTTTGTGTTTAATTAATGTTTAATCTGTTGTGTTTAATTAATGTGATTTTTTTTTTTATTATTATTCAAAAAAAGAAGCAAAAGACTTGTCTGTGTTCACTCGATTTTGTTCTGCTTTTATGTTTAACCTAGATATGGTTTATTTTTAGCCAAGAGATGATTTCTGCTTAATGGGTTTAAATCTGGAACAGGCTTCTGCTGAGTAAATCTGCAATGCTGTCAGTTAAAGACATTAACGTGTCTGGTTTTCTTTTATTCGCTACACTTTTATCTCTAGATGCAAATGTTTTCCTGTCGTGATCCAGAGGCTTGATAAGAGTTTGAAAGAAGCAGTCAGCTAGCGGGAGACACAATGCCGCAAGACACTTTTGATGGAAATTTCTGTGTTAAGTCTATTCTGTGATCTGCTGCGCCCATAGCATCCATCCCTGCATAAATCTGTGGAGGACAGTGCATGTCAGTCTTCAAATAAAGATCTGCAGAGAGAGGGAAGGTGTCCAGTTTGCTGTTAACTCTTGTGGCTGAGACAGTGCTGTTAAAAAGTGTTGGCCTCCCGGCAGACTTTATATCCCTTTTTCTGTTAAGTTTTATTAAGATGGTTTAATCTAACAAATTTATTCACGTGTGATTTTAATTGCGTTTCTTATTACATTAACTGAATATAAAGTTTTTGTGCACATTTGTAACAGAAGTGCACACATTGTTTCGGTATTTTTTTAAAATGCCGAAACAAAGCAAAACACAAAACCAAAGTCCCTTCAGGTCATAGCATGCTGCTTTGGAAAACATTTTATCTATAAAGTGTGCAGGTGATAAATATTTGGCAAACTTTTCACTGCCTTTTCAACGTCCTTTAAAACAGATTGAGTTTTTTTCCTCCTTTTATTCAATGATTTTCCTGCTGGATGCCAGTTTTAAGGTTAATTTATTTCTTTAAAACCACGTTTGACAGCGGTGGCAAAAGACAAGTAAATAATCATAAAAACAGGAATGGAACTGCTTACCAGTGTCACACTTCACTGGTTTAGTTAATGGGCCAATAACAGAATACTGAAAGGAACATGCCAGAGATAATAAGGTCGTTCAGGACACACTGTGAGAGGAGCTGAGAAACATTTCTGAAAGCCACTAACAGTGAGATGAATTTATTTTGTGCTGGGGTGCAAAATGCTGAAATGCAAAAACAATTACATAATTGAAGAACTATAGGTGCTTTCAACTTAGCAAAGGTCCTCCAAGTAGCACACAAAAAACTTTAAAAGAGGCTGTGGAGGCCTCCTGACTCTACAACTCACTCAACTAATAACTAGTTGTCAATTCAGAGAAGCAGTACCTCTACTTTCAAGCTCCCCTAGGGAACTCTTTACTCTATCTCTAAAGCTGAGTCCACCCACCCTAAAGAAGAAGCTCATTTCAGTCGCCTTTTTCCAGGATCTTGTTCTTCCCAACTTGCAGCTTCCAGCTCACGTTACTATGGCGACACTTCTGAAAGATAAACCCGCACTGAGAACCTGAAACTCAGAGTTGAGTCTTAACTTAATACTTTAACACAGGTGTCTCAGTGTGCGACTTTGAGATGTCTATCCTGACATCTCACCCATGTCTATCCTGACATCTCATCCATGACCTCAAGATAGAGAATTGAGCATAGAGGGAACATTTAGCTTTCCAAAAGGAATTGGCTTGAGAAGGTTAAATGAGCTGGACAGAGAGCGGACAGGCAAGCAACAGTGCAGAACAAATCTAAGCTTGGAGGCAGGATTGTATTTTACCTGGGAAAAATCAGGAGTTACTAAAAGTCCTGGAGCACCAAATGAAAAATCCCCCCCTCACTTATCAACCTACGCCGACAGAACGCTCAGGAGACGACTGGAAGGCAGAGCAGACAGATAAACTGCAGCACTGATAAGGAAAGAGAAAGCAGGTATATCACTGCCACTGCCACAGCAGGAAGCCTTGTCAACATTAAATACTGAGACCAAAATAAGATGCAGAAGATAGCTGTACTTTGAAGCCAAATTAATTGTTTTGTGTGGGTTTTCAATAATTAAGCTGTGTCACAAAGATGAGTATCTGTTAACCGGCTCACTACGATAACACATCTTCAACTCACAGCTTGAACTGGAGCTGCTCAGGCTGGAATATTTCTGATAGAATTATCTCTTAAAAGCGCAATCAATTCATAAATCTGTTTTTCATAAATAAAATCACGTTGAAAGTACTGACAGGGTGTTTAAATCTGGCAAATAGTAAAATCAAAGACAGGTGCTTGTCTTAGTTTTAGGTCTAAAATGTTTGTTTAGGAGAGGATATTTGTATGAGATCACATGCAGAAAATATTTTGCTTGGCAAAGTCATAAATTACACTTCCTTTTAATGACTTCAGCACATTTTCTGAAAGACAGCGAACGAAGTGTTCCTATGCATTCTGGGAAACGTAGTTGTGTTTCTGCACCTTATACTATAGAAATGGTTCTAAAATATATATTAAAAAGTCTGTTACCGTAAAACTGTGATCTGGGCAGGGTGATCCTGTGAGTTCTCAGTGTGACATGTGAATTTAATTCCCGCCCCAGGGCAAAAATCAAATCACTATTTCTTTAAGTTCAAGACTTTTCTAGGCTTAGATTTCAGAAGATTCCCAGCTTCAGCTTCACAAATGCAGTAAGCAACATTTCATAGACTTTACTTGTCGATCTTGCTCACTGTACGTTGAACCTGCACTGCACTCACTGCAGTAAACCCAAAAGGAGAGGAGCATAAAACGACTATTCTACAATCGTTGCGTAAGCAATGACAGTTTTTTCTTCTTTCTGACTGGCATTCAGCCTGTCAGAAAGAACCGGCGCTTTAACAAAGGTCAGAATTATCTAGGAGCTGATTTGCCTTCCATTCAATCAGACAAATGTGCTTGTGCACATTTACGATGCATAAACACAAAAATATTCTTTCAAAATTGCGAGGCATGTCAGTTACTTCCTGCTGACCAAGTGTACTGCCATACTTTGCAGCTTTATTTTTTTTTTTTTTTCCTTTTTCAGGTCTAATGTCAGGTGGAAATCCCAATTTCCCCCCTGCTGCAGGAATATATTTAGCTCCCATCTTCTAAATGTTGTCCACTCACTTTCTTTTATCTGTTGTTGAGTTTGTGTTTTAAATTATTTCGACTTTAACACCAGCTCCCTCTGCCCTGTCTCTTCCTGTCACTTCTCAGTGTTCTTCGTGCCGCTTTTATTCATTTGTTTTGTTTCTTCTTCTCCATTTTAACAGGCTGTCAGGACAGCTTCAGCTGCAAAATTCTCATGACTCCAACGGTTATGCTGCCAAGCTGTGACTTTGACATGTGGCTTATATGGCGAAAAGGCAAACCGCAGAGAGAAATGTGCTTTTCAACAGATATTTTTTGCTTTTGTTGCTCTTTTGAGTTGTCCTTCGCATTTCCTTTGAGTCTCTTTAAAAACGAAGAAACAAACACAAGATTAGTTAAAAAGGTTTATTGTTTCCTTTGTGTGTGCAAGATGATTAAAAGATAACATTTTTAATTCTGTTCCTAAAATGTTGGTTTTAAGTACGTGCTGGCATAAATTTGACCTTTTCCTTTATTATGCTTCTGTTTTGGAAAATTTGTTTAATTAAATTTTAAATGTGAGTTATTTTTAATTTAAAAATAAATTCAGTGGTTGTAAGAATACAACCGACTCAAAAGATTGATTCAGTGTCATTGACTAGGAGACATGACATTTTAGAATAATTTTGGTTCAATCAGGTAAATTCCATTTTTTAAAAATGTTTTCTTGAATATCTGTAATTAGTGTTAAGTGTTATTTCAAGTTACTATATTTGAAAAGAGCTATTCACATCCAATTTTCTTCACTAAGTTTTTGCTAAAAGAAGTATTAGTATTTTCAGGGTGAGCTACAGTCTGTCCATGTTCATTACTTACTACATTACATTTGCTAATGTTCTTGACTTAGATGAATGGATTGATAACTGGTTTCAACAAATTAATGTGAAAAACCTTTCATTGAAATACATAAAGTCTTTCGCTGTTGAAGTTGACACATGCGTCTTTGCGTTCGTTTGGACTTGTCTAGACGGTGGGTTGGTCTGAGAAACCCAGCATAGCTTTCAATTATTCAATCTCTCCATCTTTGTCTCCAGCCACTGCTTTGAACGTCTATTTTTGGAGGTCCACTGCTCAAATAGAAAAAGCACGGCCTACAAAGGATGAAAGTAAAGGGAGGGAGGGAACGACAGTGAGGAGTTAACAGAGGCCATCTCTGAACACTAAACCTGGCTGTTTCGAACAACGTTGTCTTTTTGACTGGTCTAGGAAGAAGCTGCTGTTCTTACAGTGACAGTCACATTTTTTTGAGTAAGAGGCATGTACAAAGCCTTAAAATAAATTAACTGTTTATTTACCCCAGAGACCCTTTCTGTCAATCAATTGTACTGTTTACTCCACCTATTCCCCATTGACTGATGGAGAAAGGCAACAGCCTTTGGGTATGGTGGAAACACTTCTGTGTTTAATTTATCAGTATATTTTAGATCATTATTCTGCTAAAATTCTGAATTATGGTTGGTTTCTATCGCACTTACAGAAGAATCAGACTCACATCATCCCAGAATCTCCATTATACAGATTATAATATGGGCTTTCCAGATGTGTATTGTTTATTTGTAGAAAAGCTTAATATTAAACCCTTTTATTCAGATATTAAACATGCAACCACAAACCACCCATCATGGATTACTGTGGCCTTTCCCATCAAACAAGACAATATTGCGAACCTTGTTTGCTTTCAGCTCATGCAGCTGGCGTTGTGGGACCAAAAGGACATTACTTTTAATTTGCAGCACAACAACAATTCACTAGTGTGGGATTTCCCCGGGAAGAAACCCAGCAGCACATATAGCACAAAGCTCCGTTTAAGTTGTCTGAGGGCTTCATTCAGCTCTATATGTTTCCATTTGTGAACATACAGGAAAAACTTTTCTCACATCACTCCCAGAACACTTCTTGACATGTAGCTAGCGTGGGACCGCTTTTGACCTCAAAACGCCGCTCTTAGTTGTAGGTCTCATAAATGTATTTTTCAAGGTCGTTTTGATCTTTGAACCGTTCTTCTTACTGCATATAGTAGCAGCCTAGTGGGCAGTGGCTAACAGATGGGCGTCTGTATTGTGTCATACTTAAACAGAAACTTATGGACATTCCTCTAAGCTTTGATCCCTGGAAGAAACCAAGATATGAATTACATAATTCTTAAGTTACATTTATTTTAAAGAACTTGTCAGAGATGCCAATAGTTATGCCATCCAGTGTTTTTTTAAGACAATTATTTCTTAATGTACAGTGTTTTGTTTTACATTTGAATACATGTACTCTATTCAAAAGCTGGATTTTTCATAATATGAGATTATGCCACTGCAGTAACAGATACGTGTATTTAGAGGCTTCAGCTGGGCAGAGAATAATCTTGGCAGGATAATATTTCTATGTTTATGTGAACAAGGTTTATCCTTTACACCTAATATACCCACATAACAAATAAACAGGAAGCTCTGCCATCAAATATTCATTATGATACTTTTATATTTGCAGCAGCCATGTGTCTGTGTTTTAGGCTGGAGTGATTCAGTTGTATTAGATTTTATTAAAATGCGTGCAGAACAGAGTTCTCCTCACTTGCTCATGAGAAAAACACTTCTCTTTAACCATTGTTCCCTGTTCTCCTTATCAGCCTGTGCAAGCTGGTGGAAAATAATGATGGAGGTTTAGAGTGCATTAATATTTTGTTGGTTAGTGTACCAGTGGTTTTGTAGTGAACATCCCATTTTTTAGGAAAACCATGAGGAAAAGAAATCTGCTGGATAATCCTTGCTTATCTCTACGGACCAGCCTCCTCCTGTAATAAATTACTCTATGGATGTCCTGTGGTTATTTAGACAGACTTTGGTTGATGCTATGCAGCCTGTATTTTTATTTATGCAGCCATAACAATGAATGCCACTGCAAGAGAATGTTTTGTTACTCCGGGAATGGGAATGGGGTGTCTGGGGCATGTTCAGTGATTTACTACAGTTCACAGACATCCCCATGATTTAACCTGAGCTTTGTCTTTTATGTGCCAAATAGAAGTTTTGCTTGGTTCACTCTCTTATTTATTGTCTTGTTGCAAAAAAAGAAAACAGATATTATGATTTAAAGGAGCGGACTGCTTCTGCTCTTCACAGGTTTCCAGAAACTTTGTTACGGTTTTGCCGAGGAGCCGGGAAAGTTTTTTCATTTGCTTCTGTAAACTTAGAAGAACTGAGTGTTCTACATAGTCCACACTTGACAGGCAACACAGAGACCCTTTAAATCACTCTTTGAAGTATTTAGAGGAGCTCTTCCATCTTCTTCTCTTTCCAGGGCGTAAATATACCAGTGCGCCTCTAAGAAAAAGAGATACTCAATGTGACACTGCCATCACCATCCTTGACAGCTATTACAGTATTTATGGTTTGGAAATATCTTAATTCCTCCAACCACACTTTTAATCTGTTTGCCCAAAAACCGTAATCTTTTTCTGTTCTGACCACAAAAAAAAATTCTCCAAAAGATATTTGAGTTGTATAGAGGCAGTTGCAAATTTTAGTCTCGCTTCAATGTGGCAATTTCTTTCTCAGCTATGTATTTTTTCTTGCCTGGTACTATCTCAGTCCAAGTTTATGTTGGACCTATTTTACTGTGAATTGTGCCTAATGTGCATTTTTGTTGAGATACATCTAAACCTGTCTTACATGAGATTGACAAACGTGAAGAAATGATGAGGATGACTTGGACTCAAACTCAGAATCTCTTGAACGTCGATGTACTGTCAAACTTCATCATTATGCACAAATGATGTTCATGAGAAGCTAAAGACTTCTTATTTGTACCAGTTATGGTTTTATGGTGTAAAAGGTGTATTTTAGGTTTAAAATGTACTTTTCCTTGTCTACCTCTGAGAAATATGCTGTCATCACTGTTTGGGAAACTGTCACAGGGTTGCTGCCGCTGTATGAGAGTGCAAAGGTTCTGGTTGGAAATGTTGGTTCCTGGTGAAATACTGACAGTTTTCTTTTACTGAAACAAATTAAACTTTATCTCTGGCAACATCCAGAATGTATCTTTTCAGCACCTGAAAAGCTTAAATGTGTAATGACACTGGATGGTAGAGTGTAGGTTGTTTCTGTCCACTAGTAGAGTACAATTATATTCATATGATATCACGCTTAAGACAGTTCTTCCAATACTTCTGAAAACGACTATCTTCTTCCAACATGTCACCTTTCGTCTGAGGAAGACAACTTGGGTCAGGTTAAAACTTGGATACGGCAGGGCTCCGATCTCACTCTGTATGGCAGATTGCGGACTGTGCGTAAAAACCAGTCCCTGTCTGAAAATCAACAAAGTGTCTGGTTTCGCTGTTGGACATTTTATGCATTTGAGCTGGCGTGTTTAATTGAAATGATGTGAAGATTAGGAAACACAGTAAATTGAGAGTTGAAAACGTCCAGCCTTCTTGTTTGACATCACAGCTCCCTGGAAATCACTGTGTTAGTTTGAGTCTTACACAACATTATTCTATGGTTTAAATGCAAAGGGTTTTTTTTTTTTACTTATGTTATTCAAAGGTGAATCTGAAGTGGCTTAAAGAACAAACACAAAATGAAATAAAATACCTGTGAGACAATTAATATGTTTTAAACTAAAGAAAATAACAAAATAACCAAAATCCTAAGGAAATTTTTCTAAAAACCTCAGAAAGTCAGGAGACCTGCTTATGAAGAGCCCTTCAATAAGCTCCGTTTAGTTGTAAAAACATTTTTCACAAAGTAAACTTGTCATTGTACAGCATATGGCCTCCGTCTTTATTTGGCAATGTTTCTCTCTGTTAAGTCCTCTGTCCTCCTTCCTTTTCTGCCCCACCTTAATCCCACCAGCCTTTACGCTCTTTGATTGTGACAGCCTCCGAGCCCATCTCATGCTTCAACTGTCAAGCTGGGATTCATCGCTTGTGGGGGCGGCAGGGTAGTTGTGGCTGGATGAGTGAGATATTTCAATACCTGAATATCCTCATGCTGAATTTATGCTGATGAAGACTCCTCTTGCCCTCCAGCAAACCTTCTGCCTCCTCTTCCGCTGGAGCGTACACTCCTGCCTCCTGTGCCTGATTATGATCTTCGCTGTGGTTCACAGTCTCTCTGTTCCCCTCCTGCACTGTCCCTGCCTTTGTTAAGATGACTTTTGGGTCACAATTATCTCATGAAAGGCAATTTGCGAGCATTGTCACTCATTAATTTCTGGTATTCAGCAGAGATACTATATAAAACGACGCCAGAAATAAGGAAACTTTGCTTCAACATGAAAGGCTGCAGGAGGTTTAACTGTTTTTTTTGTTTTTGTTTTTTTTTACAAGCAACTTGTGCCATACACACAAACATTCGCTACAGCAGTCATAGTAAAAATCAGTTCAACTCAAATGTTAAAGTGACTGCAGGTTACTGGGACCACTTGGTCCCCCTTTTCCACACCCCCTTTTTTCAGCTTGTGATTTGGGGTTTGAGTGAGTCTTAAACTTCCCCCTCTCCTAGAACAGCTCAGTCCCTCACCCCATCACTAAACCTGCCGGCATGTTGGTGGTTCTTGGCTACCAGAGCTGCATGCTTGGGTGTGGGCTGGCTCACTCCTTCTGGCTGCTTGATGGGGTCTGAGCCCCTTCACTCAAATATCTTCTTTATGTATTTGTCGTGCAAGGTGAGCAAGACAATCTGTGAAAACAGGGTGACTCACAGTGCTGAGACCCTCTTCCTGGCTCTGACTGGCTGTTTATACTGTCATGACATATTGACAGTTTTAACAAACATGTACGAGATATGTTTTTCATAAATGTTACTGTAGCTTTAAGACAGCCAACAGCTACTCTATTCTGAGAAGTTAGCAACATTGCATTTCAGCTGGTTGTTAATGCTCTCCTTGGTTGGTATGGCAAAGAGAATGAAAAAGTATAAACTTTGCTCTGTGGCGTACAGGTTAAATTTATTCTAATTTCTAACATATAAAGGAGGCAGGAGAACACAACTTAATCTAATGTCCTTACCATTTATAAATAACACATGCTTTTCTGAGAATAAATTAGTGGAAGACTGAATGAAAAATAGGCTCTTGTAAACAATGTATGTAGTTTTCACATCTAAAATTCTACTTTTTTTATTTGGGTGTGACTGTGAGTTTGCACTCTGCAAACTTGATATCCTAATGTCTTGGCATGTTGTTTCTCTTTTTCTCAGCATCTTGCAGCCAGACATGGGGAAAAAGTCCAAGTACAAGACATCGGTGAAGAAAAAGACTCTCAATCCTGAATTTAATGAGGTAATGTTTCTCTCTTGATCTAAAATGCACACCTGTCGACTCGCCTGATTTCCCCTCTGAGCTGTGAACGATCTGCGGCTTGCAGCAAAAGCATCACTCTTAAAACCACTTCAGATTCTTGTCTTACCTCCGTAACTTGCTCTCAGCACCAATCTAACATGTTTTCAATGAAAATGTCTCAAATGAAGCCGCTTTCATTGCCATGTTTGCGAATAACTGATGTGAATTTTCTTTTATGTGCGCCACCTGCACAGGAATTTTCATATGAAGTAACCTTGGACCAGCTGGCAAAGAAAACCCTGGAGATCTCCGTCTGGGACTATGACTTGGGAATGAGTAACGACTTCATAGGTAAGCTCCAAGACTGTTCCGAGAGGAAATCAGCAGAGGCAGCAAAGAATATGACTATGTTTAGATGAAAGCATAGCATCTGCAAAAGAAAACCCTTTAAAAACCAGGCCAAGAGTGGTTATAGAGAAGAATTAAAAATGAAGGCGATATGAGGAGTAATTATGAGGCTTGAGGCAGCGTCTGAATGGGAGAGAGGAATCCGAGTGGAATAGGAAATGAAGATGGGAAATCGAAAAGCTCAAAAAGCTTGATGCGTGTCTCTGAATCCTTATTCACCATGAATTTAGCCCATCACATGGTTGAAGCTTAATCAGACTGCTAAACAGCTTTGCCTATAATGGCGATGAGGCACCATGGGGGCTGCATGAGATGCTGCAGAATGTGGTGACAATGGATTACCAGCATATTTAGCTCAAAGGGCTTCAAATCACAGCATCTCACTTTAATGTGATGTGTGTGAGACGGTTCGGCACGAGGTGTTCAGGTGTGTGGGTTGCTGTTCGGACGAGGTCGGTGAGTTACAGCCCTGCGGGGCGGAAAGGCCGTCAATACAACATCCATCTATTCCCATAACCATCATCATTACAGGTTCAGTTACAGCAGCACTGCCAGTTCGGTTAATTGGGGCAAAGAGAAAAATAACAAGACAAAGGAGGGAAGAGAGAGAAAAAACTGGTTGTTAAAGAGAACAGCATTAATCCCAAAGCATCAGAGTGCAGCGAGTCTGAGATGCTCTTTGATAGGGACGGGCCATCAGCAAATAACATGAAGGAGGTGAGGTTCTGTAGATAAATGGAAGGGAAACAACTCATCAATGTTGACACTAATTTGAGGGTGATTAGCACACAGATGAGATCGACTTCATGAGTCATATTTTAAACAGAGAGCTTTGTGACAAAAATATCAAACCAAGACGGATGGTTCCAGAAATATCTTATATTTATTGTGAAATTTATTGTGTATGGTAAATGCTAAGGAACAAACAAAGCTGTTTATTGTGAACACCCTTAAATTAAGATTTTGTTGAAATGTGTTTGTATTTATATCCAGCATTTGGGTCTTTTTTTGGTTCGCAAACTTTCATCAGTTAATAAGAATCTGATTAACCTTAAGTAAAATGTATATGTCATACATAGGGTTTTATTGACATTTTGTTATTTTTGTACTTTAGCTTGCCGAGAGGCTGAAAAGGATAAAAAATGATCTCATTTCCAGGAGAAAGGAACTAAAAACTGGACAAAGCTACACCATCCTGCCATCCAGGAACAGGAACATTGTTGAAACTAAACCTCTCTAAACAATTTATAAAAACCAAAGCTGCACTGTGTTCCTGCTGCCAAACCTGGCTCTAAGGCTGTTTTCAGACTAGATCAGCACGTATAAATCCCACAATGGGTGTTAAAGCAGACTGCAGCACCCACTCCTTCCTATGAGAAAGCTCTCAGACCCTAAAGCAGCCTCAGGAATTTCTGAAAACTGCATACATGTGAGAATGACAGATGCATTTTCCTCCAAAGAAAAACATCAACCAACTTCCAGGCCAAGATATCAAAATCTATGTTTGGCACAGACAACACTGAGGACAGCTATATAAACATTATGCACACCACATGACAGTCATGTTCATTTGTAGAGGTGGATGAAATTATGAACAGATTTAAACCAAAACCTTCAGGTGTTTCCTAGAAAACTGTAGATGAAGAGAAATCTACTTGTTTCGCCATCACTGTGAGCTCAAGATTACATCCAAATCAACACATATAGCTTCACCTAAACAAAATAAAAGTTTTACAACGATTGGAGCAAAGATCAGGAATACTTAAATTTGACAGAAAATCTGTAGGATGACCTGAAGAAGGCCAAATATTATCAAGTCAAGGTGTGAGATACTGACTTACACAAAGGAATGCTAAAGCTGAGATTTAACTAAAGGTTGGTTGAGCAAAGTAGCTTTAGTTTAAAGGCTTGTACACTTACACAATCAGGTTTTTGCAACTTTTTGATATATACTATACATAAAAGGGGAGAAAAAGTCTGAAAATGATTTATTATAGTTTTGTTTTTTGGGATTTCAAAACTTATTGTTTTAAAACGGTTGTGTGAACCATAGTTTAATTGGTCAGTTATTTAAAAACTTGATCTTGAATACTTATGAGGGTTAAATTTTCAAAAATACATCTTTGTTTCAACAGAATCGAGTGGCTTTGGCCACTTTGAGCAATTTCTGTTTTTTTCACCATTAATTTTGTTCTACTCTCATGCTGCTGCTCAGCCGTGCTGCAGGGGAACCAGTTATATGAATGATTAATAAGCTCAAAGGAAGCGTTTCTATGTTTTCATCAATGCAAACTTGAATAGCATTTGCATAATCACAGAATATAGATTGTAGCAAAGAAGACATTCATATTTTACATGACTTTGCACAAGCATTGTCCATCTCTGTGGTTCCCTGTAAGAGCTATGGCTTTAACACCTAAATTACATGCTGGATGAAACCTAAAGTTAAAAAATGTGCAGCAAAACATAATTTTGTGTAAAATATGTCAGGAGATCAAGATTTAATGAGCTTTTAAAGGCTGTGCTTTATCCTTAGCTGTATCTCGCCTTCCTTGGATGCTCATCTTTCCTGTCCTGCAAGCAGCATCTGAATGGCTATCCATTTATTTGGCTAATCGATCCTCTGGAGTTGGAGTTATGTGGGCGCAGCAAGTGTTGTTATTCCACCGAAAACTGGCTCTGGACGATGAGCAATAATGCTGAAAGGCGGCTCCTCTCCCGCCAGCAGCAGCGTCCCAGGCAGAAATAAGATAAGTTGCAGATCAGCAATCCTGCCTTGTTTGCTTGGGGTTGTCATTTTCCAAGGCGTTGTTAGAAGTAGATGTAACCAAAAGGTTTTGTTTACCTCTAAGCCCCATTAACTGTGCAGTCACAGGCATGGGAAGAGCTTTGTAATAACCTCTGTGTAACAACTGCCTCCATCTCCCTGTGTTACACTCATCAGGAACATGTTTTATCTCAGTGTCTCTTTCATCTAATTCTCCAAAAACCCTTCAGTTTTTCTCTGTCTTCTGCTTTTCATCTTGAATCCTGGCTTACGCCTATTTCTGCTTCAATAAGTGAGTCTCAGTGTCAGTTCATTACCATGAGTGCTGACAAGCAGTACACATATACCGTGTAAATTATGAATGGAGCTTCAATAACATCACCCGTTGGATTTGAAGTGCCGTTTTGTCGCCTTCAGCTCGGGTTTCAGCATGTTGCCGTGTTTCCGGAGCCAAATGTGTGACCATATCTGAGCAAGAAGGCGGACAGAGAGCGTAGTCTTTAAAAGCTCATTAAACAAAAGTGGCTGTCTTTAAAACTTTCCTTCTATTGAGGTTAAAATGAGCAACAACGTTAGCAGAACACTAATCAGAATCTAGATAATGACAGCGTAATGACTCATGAAAAAAAGAAGAGCAGACTTAGGATTTCATTAGAGAAGTTGCTGTTTTTGCATGATCTGCTGGAGCCAGAGAAAGAAACCTTAAAATCAGTAATCATGTAATACTCCATTTTGGTTTCAGATTTGACAGCAAAGGATTCATCCATCATTTTCACAAGGGAATGTGTTCGCTTGTTGCCTTACTTTTTTCCCAATACCGCCTGGGAGGTAATTGTTAAACTCAAGTTCAGCATTCTCCAGTTATGCATAAAATTGTCATGTTAGACTCTATATGCATTCTCACCTAACATCTAAATTGGTTTTAATTGTTTGTTTGAAGCCTAAATGCTTTAACTCGGACTGATAATAATTTAAAAGAGTGAAATGAGTTAAGCTTCAGTTGAAATATTGCTGTAATAACATCAATTTGTGCACAAAGATTGTATTTTTTCCTTGAGATTTGAGAGAATGAGGTAAATATAACATTTGTCGGTGCTGGAACATAGAAATAACACACATTATTTTCACATTCTTTACACATCAAAACTGCAAGACAGTCTGTGCACCAGCAGCAAGACACTTTCTGGATATAATGAGAGATAGTGTTCACTTTATTGTCATAGGAGAAAATTAAGTTGCTAATAAAACTGTTAAATATGAACCATAATTTCCATCCATAACTCTATGCTGGAGTACAGCACAGGCTCCTCTGTGACTAAGTGGCTTGTAACAATGACATTATACAGACAACATGTCTCTAAGATAAATATGGAATAGAGTGTAATTTATATTAAAAATTCTCATTATTCTTTCAACAAAGATAATACAATTATCACTAATACACATGGAAACTATGGAACTTGTGTATTGCTGTATTTGTTGTCTGTGAAGAGTAAGAACATACACCTTACCTTGCAAAGACATTGCATTAATAACCAAGACGTTTCAGCTTATTAAAAAATTGTTTTTTATTGGGCCATTTAGTAATATTGCTTAGACATGTTTTCAACTATAAATGCTCACTGCCCACCACAAAATGGATCACCCTTTTTTACCTGTGATTTTTCAGTTTTGCTAAAAATGTTTTATACTTTTGCTTGTTTAACAATAAATTGTGACAAAATTGGTAATGACAAGATATTAACATGCAGCATTTAGACTTCTAACAAACCTCTAAAGCCAAGATTAGGCATAGAAAAAGTGTGCAATTTTCATGCTTGGAGCATAAATTGAGGCATTTGGAAATGTTGTCATGTTGGGTGGGCCCTTCATAAAAAAATTATATTCACCATAAAAACTATAAACTAACTCAATGCTCATGTTTTTTTGGTTGTTTGTTTGGTTTTTTTTTTGCTTTTTTGTTGGCAGGCGGAGTGGAGCTGGGCATCAATGCAAGCGGACAGAGACTCAGACACTGGTTCGAGTGTCTCAAAAACAAAGGGAAGAAAGTTGAATACTGGCACACGCTCACGCAGCAAGGTGCCCCGAGCAGCGACAAGCCGGACTAGATTACCCAAGACATTCTCGCAGACAAAGGCACACCCACAAGCACAGATGCGTTTGTCTCACTTGAACAACGGTTGACAAGAGTCCTACGACAACAGCAGCAGCAGCGACCTGAACAAAGAATAAAAGATGCAATAATAATATCATTACAAATCTAAATTGTCATGTGTTGCCGCTAACTGAGGCACAGCATATTAGAGTATATTCATACCAATCTCAGTGATGGTGACAAGGTGTAATATGAATCTATTTATTTTTCAAGGTAAACTAAATTGTGATGATGTCCTCATTGAAGTGTTGCCAGACCAAAACATCACACTGAAAGTTGTGCGTAGACCTCACCGCATTGTGGAAGTCGAACATTTTCATCCAAATTTACACCTAACAGACACATCCGATGCTCATCCGGTTAAAGTGCCCAGCTATTTGTACACCCTTGTGACTTCTAATGTGGTACATAGTTACAGGAGTTTCAGGATGTAGTTGAAACGTCTCTAACTTAAAGTAGTTGTCTTGATCTGATGCAAAATAAGACACCGTATTATTATACTGTAAAGCACAAGATGATCCATTCGGTGGATTCGTACCTTTACCTTTTCTGTGTTATGTCTTTGCGTTATTTGTCTGTGGCAGTGGTGTTTTATCACCTATGTGTCAGGCAGTAATGTGTCACCATTATATGTGTGTTTGCGTGTGTATGCGTGTGTGGGCGTGTGTGCGTGGGGGGGTGTGCGTGTGTGTGTGTGTGTGGGGGTGTGCGTGCGTGTGCGTGTGTGCGTGTGTGTGTGGGAGTTTTGACAATACGAGTGCCTACATTTTCTGTGCAACATGTGTCTGTCTGTATTCTCCTCACGCCCCATTCAGAATGCTTCTATTCAACTTCAGGCGCACCGACGTGTGAAGAAATATTGACGAAAAGGCAAGAACGGTTTATTCAGCAGAGAAATTATCTGTAACCACCTCAGGCCACAGTGTTGTGCCTGCAGGATAGTGACAAAAAACTGTCAACGGTGTGAGCCTGAGAAAGAAAACAAGAAATCTCGATGTTCTTTTTTCCACTTTTGTTAACAAGAAGCACACATCTCATTTTGCTTTTGGATGTATTGCTTGTTACAGAACTACTGAAGCAAATTTCAGCCAGATTAAAGATAATTTGCCGTATTGCAGTGATTCTGGCTCTCATAAAACACAATGGTGACGCAACATTTTCTTTAAGCGGGGAAATGTTACCATTTTTCATTGATAAAAACAGTTTTTAAGCCTAAAAATATATTTTAATCCACTGCTGCATGCCTTCCTGCTATAGACATTTGCCTGAATCTTAGAATCTTAGATGCATTGATCCTGTGGGTAAGATTGATAGTGATATCCTTGTCTGTCAAACTTCATTATTCACTGAGAATCTCTGTGCAGTTTACAGGCTAGCACAACAGAGTTCCCTCTTATGATTTAATCTCAATTAGAAATGGGTCAGTTACTGCTATCAATGTGTAGCAACCTTTTAAATGCTTTGTAAACACAGAGTTTTTCCGTGATACAACTTCCGAGGTTTAAAATCTGCTCAGCTGGTTTACAGAAAGCTGCTAGTACACAAAGTCCAGTTCAGCTAGAGACACAGATTGTCAAATCAAGGTGGCATTGCTAAAAATACAGCTAGCAAGCTATTAGCTGATTGGCTAGGGTTTTAAAACTTGTTTTCCAACAATACAATTCTTTTTTTTTTTTTTTATCTTTGCCTCACAATTTTTATACAGTGAAATTGTGGTACTGTCAACAAACTTAGACCTTGTCACACTAACCTGTATAGCAAAAAGTTAACATTATTTATTTATTTTTTTTTCAAAAACAGATTTTTGTCAGAAATTAATTTTGGTGGAGAATCTTTTACCCTTACACTGATTTAGTAATCCTCAGGATCTTTTTTTTATTTATATTTCAATAATGTCTGCATTATCTGAACTTGCTGATGTGGAACATGTAATACAACACTTTTTAATTAGAATGATATGTCAATTTTTTTATTTATTTATTTATTACAAAATAACTAAAACGGTGTTGCTGAAAGCCTCACATCCAGATTTCTGACAAGTTACAAAACTTTTCACACGACCATCTCTACGTGCATGGTCTGTGGCTGTCTAAAAATAAATCTACATTTGTTTCTGTATAAAATTGTCCCTTGATTGTCTTAATACTTACCAGGATATCGAATGCCCACCTTCACTGTCATGTAATCTTTGGTCATACAAAAGAACACAGTCAGTCGGTTGCCTCGGGGAGATTGCTAACTGATAATCGATCCAGCTGCTCATATCCTGTCATGTCCTTCAACAACCTTGGGATCCTTCAGTGTTTTTGTTGTGTTCAACCTAAACAAAAAAGGGCTTGGGTATTATAAAGATTTAGGAGGCTTAACCAAATATTCAATTACGTCTTTTAATAACTTTAGGAACTGGATTAGGCAAATCTGGGCGGGTTTGTTGTGTATTTTGTCTATGCACATTTAACGTCTCAGCACGTCAGCAGTGAGATAATCAACCCAAACAGCAAGCTCATGTTATTTCTGGGAATACTCTGCACTTTGTTTACTCTGAGGCTGGGTAATGGAGATCAAATGGAGTTCACGTTTCTGGCCGGATGGTTGCTTATTTTTTGTGCATCTCTGGCACTGTTGTTTACAGTCGCAGTATTTTCAGGCTCTTGTCTATTGACCTGTGCTTTGCTTGCGTAATCATTTATCTGCAATACAGCTGCATGTTTAGCAATTGCCATCAGCTTGCATAATAGAGTGCGACTCCGACTGATCTTTCTGAATACTGATGTGTTTACAGTCTGTGCCATCCATGCGGTTGTGTTTGTGAATAAAATTATTCAGGGTAATTTTTGCTCAGTTGCTGTGCTCAACAAAGCAAGATTTTGCTTTTAAGAAATCCTTTACTGTCACAGACTTTAACACTTGTCTTCCTTGAATTGAAAACAGAGGTGTTTATGCAGGAGGGCTGACGCAGGAATGCTATGTGGAGTCCCTGTGTGTTTATTGTCATTTTCAATCCCACAGTATGGCTGCCATCCTGTGTTGGGTTTGTGTAACTACTTCGCAAAATAAACTGAAACTGTTTCAGTGGTCTTCTGTCCTGCTTTGAGTGTCACATTGGCCTTTTACTCAACCGGCTAAAGGGACAGTTACAAATTTCTAAGTGGGTTTTTGCTAAAAAGGTTTTAATTTAACTATCTTTCCTTCAGTAGATTCCTTACTGTCTTAGATTAGTATAATTGTTCCAAGATGGTGAGTTAGTACAAGAGTGGTGAAAACCAAAACAGGCATGTTGTCACTGTTTTACGACTGTTTAAACCATCATTTGGAAACAACTTTATATCTTATTTTATTAAAAGTTTAGTCGATTAGAAGACTGAAAAAATGTGCTTGTCAAAACTCGACTAAAAGGAAAATAACAGAGCAGCTACATTGTAACTTAAGCTACATTACAATGTGCTGTCCAGATTACCCAGATCTCTAGAAATCTCTGAGTGTTAGCTCAGTGTTATGTTAGCTAGCATAACTCTGGATTAGCTGGTCCTGGAAGCAAAAGCTAACAGCTCGGCCAACAGGTGCTGTTAAACGTCTTTCATTGTATCCCTAGTCCCAAAAACATTGTGTTGATATGTTCTTGTGTGAACATTCGAAGGAAACAATGGTGGTTGACATAAACCAAGACTAAAATTGTCTAGTGGGGATTATTCCTATAACAATATAAGTCAGGCAGTAATTATATGTATTTTTCATTTATTTGTCATAAGTGTACCACATAAACATTAACTGTACTTCTTAAAAGGTACTGCTTACTGCATCAAGTTTCAGAAATAAACTGATGCCATCTTGCATGGTTTACTCTTTGACGGGCAGACTCAATTAATCATTTGTTTTCTGCTCATTTGCCTCTCTCCATTTTGCTTCTTATGGCTCCAACACTCGGCCAATAAAGAGTGGCACGTTGGCCTGGTCACTCCACAGCAGCAAGATGAACGGACGCAGAGCACTGAAGGTAGGGAAGGAGCGAGAGAACGACAAGGTGGTGACAGCGCCAGCCTCAACTCCTCGTTCGGTAAACTCAAGGAAGGCTTTGTGCTTGGCATCATCCAAAACCAGATCCTTTGAGGACAGGCCACACAGGCTGGGCCCCTCAAAAAGTGATGACAAGCCTGGTTAGAGGGATGAAAGAGAGATCAAAGAGCAGAGTAAGCAACATATTTCACAAGCAGTGTCATCATGGCGGTGATTAAGGTAGGCTAAAAACAATGGCGCCTGAGTAACATCTTAATGTGAAGAGTAGCAAACCTAATTTCTTGAGGAGCATTCTCATGTTTGGCTCCTCATCCAGCTTGATTTGGGGCAGAGTGACCTCCAAGTTCTGGGGAGACGCTGCTTTTACAAGCTCTATCATTCGACGCACATTTGCGTCCGTCATCCTGTTCTCTATCTGCTGCAGGTCAGACAGTTTGTTGTCATATGGCAGCAGGATGTAGAGACTGTTGTCACCTGTAAGAGCAAACCTCGCGACCTATGGACAAACAAAATGTGTCAAGTCCTCTCTATAATTACAATAACAAAGTCAGAAAAGGCAATAAAAGTTCAGCTGCACAACACAAATAACAGGTGACTTAATCAGGAGGTGACCATCATCAGCAACGTTACATGATCCAAGCCCAGCAGATATCCAGATTCACACTGAATGTCTTATTTATTTAGCCCATTTAAATAATTCCAACCACACTGAGATCACTAGACATCTTTATGTGGACGTCTTTTGGACGTCCACATGTGTCCACATTTGGACACATGGAATGTGTCTCAAACACATTCCATGTTTTTCAGCCGAAGACAGAATCATCTTTTTTTGTTGCCATTTTTTGGAATGGCAACTTTGTTGCTTCCAAAATCTGCCAAGACAGTGAAAAAGTGTTATCCCTGCTTTTTTCTTTCGAATTTCTTTCTCCTTTTTGTCAAAGGTTTCACATAAGTCAAATTCGAACATCAAGCAAGGTTGATCTGAATAAAATAAAACTGTTTTGAAATGATAATTGAATTTATCAAACGAACAAGCTACCTGAGGCCAACCTGATCCAATATCAAAACTTGAGAGCTCTCTAATAACTGCATATCCCACCCCTGACAGCAACAACTGCCATTTTGTATTTGCAAAAACTGACAATCGGTCTTTTTACACAGAGTAGAGATACTCCAGCCCACTCATTTTTGCAATTGCTTTTATTCAGCCACATTGGAGGATTTAAATTGGACTTTGATCAGGCCACTCCAAAACCTCTTAGATTTTTTTCAGGTTTTAAGCCGTTCAGAAGTAGTCCTCTTAATGCTCCTTTGAAAAATCATTCTGCTGCATGATCCAAATGCACTCAAGCTTAATATCTCACATTTATCAGTGGAAATTCCTCATCATTATTTTCTCATCAATGGCATGGTGTATGGTTCAATTGAGTCGTACAATTTGTCCAGAAGCAAAACAGTGCTGCACTACCACTACCATGTTTGACTATAGTTATGATATATTCTTCTGAAAGTCAATGTCAGAACAAGACCCACACATTTCAAAATGTTTCACTTTTAGTAAGCAGTAAGTTCACCGCTGTTCATGTTTTCTCCATTTGTGGATAATTGCTCTCACTGTGGATTGTGGAGTCATATAGAATTGGGTTGGCTTAGATAGTTTATTTCTCATATTATATAAAGACGTAATTTGGAAACTGCATTTTAAATTTTACTCTGGTAATCTTTGTCTGACATTTAATTCATTTCTGAATCTTAACCAACTCAGTATGACAAACGTCAATGCCTTTGTCAATTTTGTGACAATAAAGCAAAGAAACCTGCAAATAGCTAATCATTTATTATTGTCTATTTTACAGTGATCTATTGTAGAGATAAAGATAATAGTAGAAACTAGAAAATTTCTGAAGAAATTTAAACGGGGCCTGCCAAAATGTGCTCGTCTGTTGGAAACCAGCATTTTGAGGCTAGAAATTAGCATTAATGCTAAAGTAAGTTACAATGTACTCAATGTGAAGAGTCACAAGTATGTTGAGTAACATGAATCTACTCCAGTCAGTATTTTAAAATCAGCTAAAATTAGCCAAAATGCTAATGTTGGCCTAAATTCTGTGAGTGGCATGTGGGGTATAACTAGCATGTTGTCTTACATTGACATCCTCCATTCATTGTGCTAAACATAGGCAATAAATAAACAAAATAGCTAAAAAGCTTATTTTAGAGAAAAGGCTAATGTCGGCTGTAGCTACATTAGCAATATTTGTGCTAAAGTTAATGCACTGCTTCTGACTTTTACTTTTACAAAAGTAATGTTCACTTCGTGGCACTTGGTTACCAGAAAAATTCTCTTATTTCTTAGCAACTGACTAACAACAAATATTGCTATTGTTCAAAAAAACATAAGATTTCTTCTGCTCTTTTGAAATAGCACTTATCTTACATAACTACTTAAGAACTATGCAGTTGGTGAATTTTTCAGAAAAGTGAAAATATTTGTTTTCTTTCATTGGTGGTGAATATACTATAAAACAAACTTTCAACACAAAAGTAAAAATCTTATTTATACTTCGTGGCAGTTCGTTACAAGAAAAAAAACGCTCATCTCTTCACACTAAATTAATTATTGTTTATAAAACATAAATTCTTTTGAAATGCTGCTTATCTGCTTAGACACAAGAAATTTACAGTTGGTAAATATTGCAAAAGTAAAAATCAGATGCTTACTTCGTGGTCTTGGTTACCAGAAATCGCTCATCTCTTAGCAACAGATTAACACAAATATTGTTATTGTTCAAAAAAACATAAGATTTCAAGGCAGTTCATTACCAGAAAAAAAAACAACAACAAAAAAACGCTCATCTCTTAACACCAAATTAATAACAAATAATAATATTGTTTATAAAACATAAGCTCTTTTGAGATACTTCTCATCTGCTTAGACACAGAAAATTTACAGTTGGTAAATACTGCAAAAGTAAAAATCAGATGCTTACTTCATAACACTTGGTTACCAGAAAACACGCTCATCTCTTAGCAACAGATTAACGACAAATATTGTTATTGTTCAAAAAACATAAGATTTCTTCTGCTTTTTTGAAGTACTACTATACTACTTAAGAATTGTGCAGTTGTTGAATTTTGCTTGTAGAGAAGTGAAAATATATTAAAAAATTATTTTGTTTTTGATGGTAAATATATCATAAAACATATATACTTGTCTGTAGTAAATTTTGCCATCTCTGTAGTTCTCTATATCTCTGCCTGCCTCAGTGTTCAGTGCTATATATAATTAATCTTCTCTGAAAACTGTTGTGTGTGACACAAAGGGGGAGACAGAATTCTTCCCCTTACCCAACATTAAACAGCAGGGTTAACAGGTCCACATTATTTTCCCTAGTGACACTTCCTAGCTCATTCTGGGCATCCAAAAGTGAGTCAAATACTAAACTAAATACAGCTATTGTTAATAGATTGACTAAAATAACAGCTGCCAGATACGTATGAATGACAGCTGCACTATCAGTCATATGTTGTCACTGCACAACTGGAAAAAATCAACAAGAACTTCAATTTTCGAGATGTTCTGATTTAATCATCTTTCAAAAACTGTAGCAGATATCAGGCTACGGTTTAGACTGAAAAAACAGGGAAAAAAATGTAATGCATGCCAAGTTGGGATGTTTTTCCCTGCTTATTCCAAACTATTCCACTTATACAAAATCATACAACTGGTTATTCTAAAGTTATGGTTCTGTATATACTTTGTGCTCCAACCTCAGTTGTTGGGACCAGTTCCTAACCCTGCAACAAGAATCAGATCAAGCAAGTACAGAAATAAAGTGAGTGGTTGAAGTTGGCAGGTTCTTACCTGTGCCTGTAGTTCAGTAACATATGCCAAAGATGCCATGTATTTCGAATGATGGATGAGTGGCACCCTTACCATATCCCCACCAAATTTCACAAAAAGTCCTTTCTTTGGCTTGGCATTAAATTTAAACTTCCACTGACCTGCAACACATGAACACAGACAATAAGCAAGCATTCAAATCTGCATAGTCTTTGGTACACAGAGATGGATATTTACTGACCACTGAATGACACGGCATTGAGGAGGATCAGCTGAGTGTTTGGTGATAAATCATTGATTATATTTGTAATCTTGTTGTTGGTCTTGTTTGCCACCCAGCCATTAATCATCCTCATGTTTTCCTCACTGGACTCCAGCAGTTTTGTAGGTTCTGCCCCATAGTGCTCAACAGACTGGCTGCGGAAGGACTCACTCAAATTCATTTCTGAGAAAAGGGAATTTAAAAAATAAACACAATCACCTCTAAAGTGTTTTCTGTGATGGACCCACACAAATGAGTGGGGGGGGGGGAATTCTGTTTTTGCATTGAATACTGTTGATACAGTACCTGAATTATAGTAAATCTGGGAAGCCATCTGCAAGGACTGCCCCATCTGCTCTCTCTGCTTCTTCATATAGAAATGAACGCAGTTGAAGTTGTGAGGCACACAGATAGCACTCTCCAGAGCTGTACGGGTGTTGCCACTTGCACCTGTGGGTAAAAAAAAAATTATCCTTGTAAAAGTAACATGGAGAGTTACATAAAATATCTGACATTTAAATTTAAAAAGTTGAAAGTACCATGACAGTTAAGGGTTAGGGATAATTTTGTAGAAGTGATTTGGCTACTAATGTTGAAAGGACGAATCAGCAAATTTACAACATCTGAGAAAGGACGCTGACTATTACTGACTGAACTAAAAAAGCCATCTGAGTAAAAAAGTGGTGAGACATTACATCTGAGAAATTTTTTTAAAGTGTTATAGTCAAAAAAGGTTCTTGATGTATTTGTACCTAACATCAGGTGAGAGAGTATGCCGTTGATGCTGACTGGAGAGAAGAGTATGTTGCTCAAAGACTCATCTTGTTTCATGTAGGAATAGAGCTTCATTGAAAATTCTATCATAGATTCTTGCAGTGTGGGTAGGGCTGTTCGGCTGTTTTCCTCCTGGCAGGGCTCCAGCTCTTCGATATGGTCTTTGCATGAAGATTTGGGAAGAACTGAAACAAAGTTTAAACATACACCATGGATAATGAAATATCTATTCAGTTGCTATTAGATAAAACATTTTTATATGAACAAAAATGTCCTTGTCATGCAGGGAAAGTTTAGCAGATATTTGTCAAAAAATACCTTCAACCTCAAGTTGTAAAGAGTTTAGCCTTTCCCCTTCAGCAGATTCACAGATGTAAACCCCAGCATCCCCCATGTCAATTTTTTTGATCATGATGGTCTGATCTTGTTCATTTAGTGAAAGTAGTTCAATTTTTGCATCTCTTGAGACGTCCTCTGCTGTGTCCAGTCTCGTTTTTTTACCAAAACCACTTTCTTTGAACCACTGTGCATTAGAGGTGTTGCCATCTTTGCTGGAAGATGGTAAGTAACATGGGAGGTACGCAGTCGATTCCTCAGGCACCTTAACAGTGGTGTGAAAAGACTCTGAAGATGAAAGACAGAAAGACACAAACTAATCAGCTGTTTTAGGTTCCATATATTCATCATCTGCACATTTTGTTTTGCCTTTTTAAATGGGTCAAATCATCAGGCAAATTTTTAAATCAGATAATCTGAGTTGATGTAAAAGGCGATTCTCAAATGACAATTTAATATGTAAAGAAAAAAATTCAACTCAAACCAACTGGGCCCTGCAAGAAAAAGGATTTGTTCCCGTTGTTAAATTATGAGCTAACTGTGATCAACCACAGTTTTTAGAATGGTAAATTAATTTTCACCAGCCACAACCAGATCTGATCCCTGGCCTTCCACCAAACCTTATTGAACGAGAACTTTTATTAACAAACAGAGAAAACATGGAATGTTGTGGTAAATCCAAACTTTTCTCTCAAAATGACAAATGGTCTGCACTTGTATAATGCTTTACCCAAGTGCTTCACACTACTTTTAGTTCACCCCCATTCACACACTGATGGCAGTAAACCGCAGCTGTCCTGGAGCAATTTACCGGTGGCACCAGTGCCATCTGTATGACCTCATATGTTAGACTGTTTGTCTTTAAAGCAAACAACAAGGGGCTTAGAATCTATCTAATGCAGTTCCACTTTTACCTTGAACTCCTCTCTCACTCCTACACCACACCTCACTGCTGTCCAACAGCTCTAACATGCCTTAATCGATGGACTGTGTCCGGTGACACCATTGCTCCACGTACCGTAACATTATCTTTTGAACCTAAAACTAAAGATGGCCCAGGAATGGTGCTGTACCAGTTGGTTGTATGCTCTCCTTTTACAATTGGAACAGACAAAATAACACACCAAACCGGACTGATTCGTGCCATACCGCTCATAGGAAACAAGACATAATAGCTATTTTGAGGAATTGGTAGCCCCAAAATGTTGCTTTTCGCCGCAAGTGAGTTTTGGAGATATTGTTTTTTTACTTCCGTTTCAAGAGGCAGTTAAGTATGTGTAGTGTCCAGTCTACTAGGGTGTGGCTTAACTGGGCTTCTGCATCATCATATTTTTAACCTATGGGGAAAGAAAGGCATGTAACTGTTAAAAACTCTAAACATCTTTAAAAAGAAGGCATAGCTAAAATGGTTCTTATTTTAAAAGATTTGTACGTTATACAATTACTTGTGCAACCAACCACCTTGTTAAAAATTAGTTTTATACTCAAATTGGGTTTTTTTAAATGTTCGGTGTGAGATCATACTGCAGTCTTAAGAGATAAATCCTCCCTCTTTATCTTAGGTAAAAGACTCACCAACTGTGAGGCTGTACGTAGTCGTCGCTTCTCCTTGTTCCCACACTGCCACACACACATACTCGCCCTCGCTGGCAGTAGATACAGGAGATATAAAGACGTAGAAACCATTCTTCACATGTTTTGCTGAGCCAGGTGACAGAGCAGTGTCACTAATGTTTTGTCCTGCAATTACACACACATACACACACGCACACAGATAAAACATAGAGCAGATAGCATGTGAGTGTTAAGTAATGAATATCTCAGTGATCCTGGAAATCAGAAATAATAACAGCACCATTAAATGTCCAGGTAATTTTTGCACCAGACATGTCACTTTCTGATGAGTAACAGGGCAGTTCCACCGTGGAACCTTGAGAAGTCTGGATACGCATGCATGGAGCAGGCTGCAGCAAAGGAACAAAAGATCAAATTATGCAAATAAAAGAAAAATCATTTACGATTTCAAGGACTGACACCAACTCCATTGCCTTGCTGAAGTATTCAGACCCCATTAGAAATCTGTAATACAATATTGACTTATAATGTGATACCCTTAAAAAATAAAAATTTAAATTGGGAAATAATGTTACATTATTAGCATGGCATTTCAGAAAATCCCAGTTAATAATTATTCATTGAAAAGATTATTGTGGAAAAAATAATTATTACTGCATTTTTAGCAGTCCTATGTGTTTTTTTGCTTTTTTTGTTGTTTTTTTTGTTTAGACTGGCACAGTGGATGGCGTAACTCTCATATTTGTTCATCAAGAATGTGTACTGTGCACTGACTCTCATTAAGTATGCTAGTTAATGAGGAGAGACCTGAATAAGATTTTTGTCTCTGAAGCAACATCCTGTGTTGTGTTATAGTAATGACACTGCACACTATTTTAAAGACAATGTCAGCATAATGAAACATGGTGGTGGCAAAATCATGTGGGATTTAGCCGGACTACACCAGTTTGAGCCTATAAAAGATTCTAGTCATGGATAGAGGTTCTGTTCTTACAGTCTGGTGTCTTATTGTAATGTAAACTTATGTAAAATAGTTAGGGGTCTGAGTAAATTGCTGCCATATCCACAGCAACAGGATGAACTATCTATAATTTTACCTCAAATGTGAACCACAGCAAGAGGCAAACTATGGCCTGCGGCTTCATCTGGAAAGAGAATTAGATTAGAAGTCAGTGATTTCAACATTACTATGGCACTACGCCTGAAAAAAGATCAATATGTGTTGCAACCAGCAAAGCACTGAGAACCTTCACAAATAAAATGTTTTTAAAACTTATCTTGCCCAGACACTGTCTTGTAATTATAGCAGAGTCTAATCAACTCTGACGTGTAATTAACAAAAACATTTAAATGTCCAGGTAAGTTTTGTAGCAGGCATGTCACTTTTGCACACCATCAATAAAAACCTGTCGTTTCATTTTTATTCAGTAACCAGAGAAAAAAGTAGAAAAAAGGGAGAAAACTCACAGCTTCTGTTTCTCCAAATGTCCAGATGCAGGAATAGCACAGATTTTTATCAGCACTGCCTTTCTGTGAGCTCGCTGCTCGTTTCCTTATCCACCTCTGATTTTTCTGCCCCTCTGAACTGCAGTTGACAATAGTTTGTCTTTGTTGGTTTAGAGATGTTTGTTTGCATACCGCAGGCCCTCTGACTTTCTGGAAATCACATGATTTCACTTGTTGGCAAGAAATACTAAGCAGATTTGTTTAAATACCTGCCTGTATTTTAGTTTTATTGTAGTTAGTTTTGTCGAGATACAGTGGATGAAATGTTATTTTCATTAAATGCATTTGTATCATCATTGAAATGAAAGTCCTTCCAGATGTTGGCAACAACATCCTCATACACACACACACACACACACACACACACACACACACCTACGCACACACAAAACAAATGTTTAAAAAAATAAGATCTGTGTAATGGAGTGTAATGTTAAAGAAAATAAATATTGAATAGACAAAGAGGTCAATGTGCAAAAAGCCATAGGAAGCTAGGAAGTCGGATAAAGTTTGTCACAGTTTTCAGTATTTAGAAGACATTTGAGTTGCAATGTACAAATCAATATCAGCTGGTTTAATATTAAATGATGGCCTGTAAATTCCTTTCTCATTAGGAAAGTATTACACAGAGTTTTCAGAAATATCAGAGCGGAGAGAAAAGAATAAAAATGTAATCTATATTTTTAATATTTTTATTTGTTGGCTTCTGTTGGTTTGAGATCTGTGTCAAATTTCTTTCAGGCCTAAAAAATGTCCAATGCAGCAAAACAATGTCCAACAAAAATGCAAGAACCAGACAGGATCCAAAAATTGCAGGGCTCTGAATCCTTTTTTTATACATGCACTTCTTCAAAAACACAGCAAGACATGCGTTCCACCTTTCTCCACCATCAGCAGGAGAGCGAGCTTCCTCTCTCCTGGGATCTGAGCCACCCAGCTTTTAAATTATTAGCTCATACCAGCTCTAATTAAGGAGTGGAAACAGCGTTTACATTTCCAGATAGAAAATACACATATGTACTAAACTATATTTCTAGAAATATATTTTCATAATTACAATTAACTTGAACAACTTCAAAGCTAAAACTGAAACACAATCCTGGGCTCAAACAAAATCCAAAACATCTCCCCTCCCCTCTCTCTCAAACAGTGTGGATTTTCCCAGTAAGGCTGATTGAAAACATAAGATCCTTGTCAGCAGTGCTCTTGGACGCACTTCCATGGCAGAACATGACCAGGTGACCTCAAAGAGAAGGAAGAGAATGATTAGAAGAAAATCTTAAATAAATCAGATTTTAACTTTCTCCCAAGCAAAAACAATACAGTTACCAGTTAAATCAGTTAGAATATAGAAAGTACAAAATACATTACCTGTTCATGAGGGGGTAAATCCCTCACAGCTTCACAAATATGTACCAATTTTTCTTGCTCTCTAAGATAAAACTCCAAATTAAATCGGGGGCAGCCAGCAGTAGAAGAGCTGGTGGCCTTGATGCAGCCTAGTGGGGTTCGATTCCTCTGGGAACTTTCACTGCATCTCATTTCCCCTTTTTTACATTCTGCGGCCACAAAATGTAATAAAAAAGAAAAAAAGACAAAAGTTTAAAAGTTGAATTTAAAAGATGAATACATTTGCATCAGACTTTTTCTTGGTTCCACAGTTTCCTTCCACAAACCAAAGAAAGTGGTACATTGATTTGTGATTACTGATTCTAGTTTCACATGTCTCCATAATGACATTACATCTTTTCCTGAGTGAAACTGACTCTTGCCAATTGCCAGGACTGACTCCAGATACATCCTCAGCTCTAATAAAGTTAGATGTTAGATACAAAAAATAGATATTAGACGGAAGTAGGCAACAAGTTTACATATCGATTAAGTATATCTTTTTTTAGTCATTCTTCAACACAACCATCTCTTACCTACATTTATTTTCTTTCAGATATTCATCAGTACACAAGCAGCTGAAAAGTCTACCTTCTTAAGCCACTAAGATTCATGCTGTTCATTAGGCTCCATGCTGATATTTTATGTAAGACAGTGGACGGAAAAAATTTATCAGAAATGCAGCAGACAAGCTGCAATTAGAAGGTATTGGCCGTGATTAGTGATTGCTATAAATTATGCATAAACCTAATTTTCCTCTTTTCACTTACTTTGAAAAACCTCCTTAAGAAATCTGAAATTCGTCCTGCCTATCTCCAATTATGAGCAACATACTTTAAAGGTTTTACAGACTGTGTAATAACTTTACATCATAACAAGTTGAAATATGTAGCTGTTGTTTTGTTCACAGTATGAACCCCAACGGTCAAAAAAAATAAAGGTCCAGGTTTACACACACCATTACTTGCTGATTTTTTTTTTTTTTTTTTTTTTTTTTTTTTTTTACAGTCTTGATATGTGACCAAAGGTATCCACATTTTTCAAAATCTCAGTGAACTCCAGTTGATGACAGATGGTAACATTTTTTTAAAGATGGCTTTAAATGTGAGTATAATTTTACTTTTTCTGAAATGCTGGGTAAGTTACAGGATGCACACTTGTTTATTACTGCCCAGAATAATTTCCCAAATGTTTTGGGTACATTTGGCATATGTGAGATGAACATCTGTGTTGTTTTTGATTTGCAGTGATGTTTGCATTTGTACTCTCTGTGAGCTGGTCAAGCTGTCATAGTACACCTGTAGTAATGTTGGCCGACTCCTCTGGGAAAAATAAATAATTTGTCAGTTTGTAAATAATGACTCTCAAGTTTGCAGAAATACCAAAACGTTAGAAATTTCTTTGTACCCTTTCCCAGATGGGTACAAAGGTTCTTGCATTTTTGGTTCTTGCATTTTTGTTGGACATTGTTTTGCTGCATTGGACATTTTTTATCCTCAATTTTATGTAGATATCAGCACTGTGTCATGTTACTTTTTTTATATTTCTCACTACTTGACTGATTTTCAGTCAGACAGCTCAGTCTATAATCAGAAAATGGTTTAGCAGAATTAAACTTGGTTTGGGTAGCTGTTTTAATGAACAAATGCTGCTTTTTCTAACTTCTTGTGCTTGATATTAAAAATGTTTGATGATCTCAAACAAATGCGTGTGACAACAAAAGCAAAAATTAAAAATGAATTACTTTTTTCACGGTAGAACTTTTGATGGCATTGATTCTGATGTCTAATTAGAGCTGTGGTAATACATCTTTTCACTCTCCGTCGATTAATTTTGTTTTTATTTTATTTATTTTATTTTATTTTTAACTTCTCGTCGTTCACAATGACATATATCCGTGGTATATTTTGTTTTTACGTTTACAATGTAAAAAATCAAACAGCTTACGGCTTGAACAACAATCATCAGTTAAAACTATTAGGTGAAAATCACCCGGTTGTCGACGTTTCGGGTGTGGATGGGTGGATGAATCGACAGACGATTAAGCGGCCTGGTGGTTTTGCTGCTTGGGCGGAATCAGTCGTGTCCAGTCGAGGGCCGAGCTTTAGAAAAAATCGAGTTCCAAAACTTTTGAAGAAGCCCGCTTTATTGTCTAAGGCAACTGAGCAAAGATTCCTTTTAAATACACCAAAAAGAGAGTTTCGTTCGGGTTCTCATTAGATTGTAACAGTATGTATCGCTTCTTCAAACGACTTTGAGTGAAGTTTTTTTTTTCCTCCCCGGAGAGAAGATTTCCCAAAGACAGTAAGTTTTGCTCTGGTCATCTGATCGGCGAGCGGAAAGAGGACAAACAATGGCAGAAACAGACCTCCCAGAGTTAGCGGTGGACGAGGGAACCCGTAGGACAGATATATTGACAAAACGAGCCTGGCGTCCATTTTTGCGGTTGTATTTATTGTTTTCATAACGTAGAAGCTGGATGTGTTTATATGATGAAGCTGTCTGATTACTGTCGCGCGAAGGAATTTGTGTTACAGGGTTGACGCGAAGAAAAACAGAAGTTGAGGCACTTGAGTGCTAGAAACCCGGTGGTGTGAGAGTGATTTCTGTCCCTGGTTCCGCAGTGAGCGTCAGATCCCAGCAGCAGCTCAGGGACTGAGAGCATGGCAGCGCAGTTCACCATCGATGATGCCTTCGTGTTGGATGGGGATGAGGAGGAGGCTGTGACTGATGGAGACCCGGAGGGCTGGAAGAACAGGGACAGGGACGGAGAGATGACGTTTGGGCCCCTGTCTTTCTCCAAACCGCAGACCCACCCTTCAGCTGCAGGCACAAGCTCACCTGATCACAGCAACCTGAAGTATCAGGTACAAAACCAAAACTCACCATCCACCTTCATCCTTTTTTTTTTTTTTATGTAGCCCGGCTTATTCTCATATATCTGCTGACTCCCATAGAATCTGGAAAATGAAGACGCACTGGGCAACCATGGCAATTCTAACTTCAATAACTTCTTCAAAATCAGGTAGGGCTGAGGATGGGGGAGTTTTTGTAATATCTTATAAAGTTTTCTACAAATCAGGTCTTTAAATGGAGCTTTCATGGAGCTTTTATCATTTTCCAGCTCTGGAAATAAAGGACACTTTGGAAAGAATGATTGAGCTTTGATATTTTATTGTTAGCAATCAAATATACTCATTTCTAAAGGTGAAGTACTTCTTAAATTGATTTATGTTTAACTTATTGTCTCTCAATTATGCACACCTGAACTTGAATTTTTGGCTTGTTTTTTCAGGGTCCTATAAAATCCACTGAAATCATTAAGATATTCCTTTTTGCCCCAAAATATACATTAGGGATGAGGTAGTGCCTATTGCCAGCACTCATTGGGTAACCGTTGGGGTACTGTACACCCTGGACTGGCTGTCAGTCTGTCAGCAGATAAATCATTCACACAGTTTAAAACAAATACCTAATTGGCTACTTTTTGGACATCTAGATGTTCTTACATCAGATTTTTATTGAGTATTAAAGGCTAGGTCAGGCATAGGAATTAAACAAAGCACTGAAACATTTATTTTTTTTACTTTTATATGAAGTCGTCAAATTCTGCTTCCCTGAGTCTGCATTTACCATGTAATAAATCAGTCTATAGTTGACAAACCTAAGCGCTAGAGGTTTTAAAATAAAACTGACTTAACTGGACAATAACTAACAATGAGTATGTGTTGTTTGGAATACTGCTGGATCAGAATATATTGACATTTGAGTCTCAAGCAGCATAAAACTTTGAAGTGAAACATAGGTAGGAACACTGTCTACATTTGTGATTTGAATACTTAAATATATGTTTGTAGAAATCCTCTTCAAGAAGTATAAATTGCCTTAGGATTTTTTATTTTTTTTTTTTAACTTCTGGATGAATTGAAGATTAAATAGTCTTAAATGTTAAATATTTATAGCAAAATATGACAGCCATCACTGTAAACACAGTCCACAGTGAAATCCTACAAGATAATTAAAACCCCGATTAAAAAGAATTGACAGCATTCTCCTGTGCTGTTTCAACACAAATTATAACTTGTCAGTCTTTTCTTTTACACAACAAAAAATTCTTTCATTTTTTTTCTGCAGTCTCAGTTCAAAATCTCTGTTCTGTCCAACTGAATTTGTCAGAGGAAAAAGCTTTGATTTTCTGTGTTCTGAACTTACACATCCTGCCTCTCCAAAGTGATCCGGCGACTCTGTCGTACTGCAGCTCTCAGTGGTCCTTCAGTACCCTCAGCTCGGTCACGCAGCTCTCGGCGCACTGCTGCGGGTGAGTTCGGTCGTCAACCACCTGCCTTCACACAGAGAAACACAAACAAACAGAAATAATAGAGAGGCATGTTTCTCAGGTGGGTCTCCCATCCGCTGGTGAAGAAAAACAGAAGAGTTGTCCTTGCTTCATTCCTCCTCCTCATTACTGGAGTTGGTAAGTTTTAAGCAAGTAAGGTGTTGGTTTTACTCATTACAGTTAAAATATGCAATTGCTAGTTTTTGCAGGGTTTTGTACACCTTAAAATGTCTTCAATTTGCCAAAACCTTTTGGCACCTTCTCTTCCTTCAATTTTCTTACTTTTCCTTAAAATAGTAAGACATTTTAAAGGCTTTCTTAAGCAAATATTTAAAATGCATGTGAATAGTCAGTGTTTCCAACTGACTATTCAGTTGTTAACAACTGTGTTTCCTACTTAACACATTTTTGTTCATAAATCCTGAACTCTCACATGGATATAAAGACAGGGTCATTTTTTTATGAACTGTTGCCAATTGAATTGGATGTGCAGAGTCATATGGTTACAGATCCAAGGTTTCAGTGCCCTGATCTTTTAGCTGTTTTGTTATGACTATAGCCTTGTGACATGACTCTCTATCATGCTGGAAAATACTCACATCACCAAAGTATGTTTTTTTTTTTTTTTTTCACTGTAGTTCTGACTGTAGGATTAGCCTCATTAACCTGCTAGACAGGAAACCTCTGCCTTGGTCTAAAGTAATTTCTCGTAGCTTTTCTTCTTGCGTTATCCTGTATTAGCTTCATTCATCTTCCCTTCGGCTCTGACCAGGCTCCCTGTCTCTGCTGAAGAAAAGCATGCCCACAGCCTGATGCTGCCGCCACCATATTTTAGCTGAGACGTCAGGGCAAAAACTGGAACTGCAAAGTTTGCACAACATCAGTGGCACTTTAGAAGGCTTTACATGTGTTATTATTTTAACAGCAACAGCTCCACCACACAGTTTGCATAGTGTTGTGTCAGTGACATCTCCACGCATTGGACTTTGTCCGTACTGATCAGCTAAATATCAGCCTTCCCTGTTTTTCACTTCACCTTTAGGAGAAATTAGAAATTGTAAATTTGAGTTATTGATAGTATTGATTTGTCTTTCCTTCTCACTCTTGTTTTGTTTTTATGCTTCTTTTCAGCACTCATTTTCACAGGGATTGTTATACAGCTAAATCCAAATGCAGGTAAGAAACCACTGAGCTGCAGCAGTTTATAATTTTTGTTTCCAGAAGTTGCCTAATCAATCTGTTAATCATTGTGTATGTAGTGGAAAATCCCAGATAGATAAACTGAATATGCACATTTCATGACCAACTGACTGAATTGCAAATAAATACACGTTTTACTGCATCAAACAAGGTTAAAAATATACCTGAAATCTGTTCTTTTACAAAATATTTTAGAAATTGACTGATAATAACATTTTTATTGACGATCAGTAGTTGAAAATTGGCCTACATTGGTGCTGGCTGCCTGATAATGTATCTCTAGCAAATGCGTGTACAGTCTTGTCTTTATGAGGCCATAACATGCTCTGCTTGGTTGGTGGTAAAAGGGTTTCAAGAGTTCAAAGCCCAAGTTCAGTTGTTGCTATAGAGATGTTTCTTAACCTCTTTATGAAGGCCAACATCCCCTGCTGCTGTGCTTTTATAACTGCACTGAAGTCACAGGGCTGGAGGAAAAACCAAAGGTCAGGGGCTTGTGGGGTTTGTGTGAAATGGAGGCTCTTGAGTTTCCAGAATGGATTTTCACATGTTGTTTCTGATGGTACAGAGCAGCAGCAGGATGAAAGAGTTTTGTCATTTTATATTTTTAGTGTTCCATGATGTTCCGTATTGTCCCGAGAATTAGATATTACAGGGCAAAGTCGCTCTTCAAAATGGGAAAAACAGGAGAACACTTCTGCCTAGTCGGAAAATATGTGCATCGATTATCAGACGTTTGTCTGCAATACAACAGCAGCTCACCCAACCCGGCCCATATCCACAGTCAAAGGAATGGTTCAAAGTTTTACGCAACCAAAACTGTGGCAAACAACGCAGGAGGAACACCTGGTTTATCTTACCAATAAATACATTGATCAAAATGATTGGCTGGCCGGGGAGAAAAGGCTTTTTTTTCTGTACTATTTTTATGGAGGACAGTAGGACCTCCTGATACTTCAACTGGCAATGTGTGCTTTGATCAAACTGCTGGTCTTTCAGTACAACAGTGATCTAAAACATCTATCCAAATAACAACAGAAAATGTTCATCAGACAGAGTTGATGTTCTCCCAGGACTGTAAGTTCTCAGACCTGTATTACATAGAAAAGCTGTGGGAAGAGAAGAAGAGCGGCTCAGTTTGCCTCCTGTGAAATACAAACCTTATTACACTCATTTTAAAACTTAAGTGTAAAATAACAACTTAACGTAAACCTTTGATAATATTAATGAATTAAATTAACGTTTGGTTGCACAGATAAGCAGATCTGTCACTAATCAAAGTTTCCCTACAGGTGTTTCAAGTGCTATTTTCTTTGTACCTGGATTTCTTCTTTTTATCCCTGGAGGTGAGTAGATTTTTCCTTTCATCAAATGTGCATTTTGATTTTAACATTGTTTTTTTATTTTTTATTTTTTTATATATATTCTGATACATTTTTTTTATTTTAGCTGTTTTGCAACTCTTTTTCCA